>APFE030732501.1:87158-105462 GCA_000404065.3 Pinus taeda | reverse complement strand
CCTCTGCCAAAACCCTCCAATATGCAAGGGCTGATCCCCTGCTCAATCTCCCAGCACAAATCTTACTTGCAAACCCTCAAGCTAGAACTCCTGCCAAAAAGAACTGCGTCATCCCTCTCAGTGTTGTGTAGTCCTCCAAGATGCTCAATCCTCCTACCAGAAATGCTGATGAAGCTACTGTCAAAATTATGATGGAAATACCTTGCCCGAGTAGGCACTCGAAGTCCTCCGGGGCTAAGGGTGAGATCTCCAAACGGAGACACTCAATGCACTAAATAGTGCTGCAAACTAGCTAAACAGCCAGTGTGCTCTAAGTCGAAGTGATTAGCTCAAATGCACATAACTAAATGCCAAAATGAGGAAGCTGCTCTCTCCTTTACAGCCTTTACCTCTCTCAATCCCAAGGCCCACCTTCTCCAGCGCAGTCCCTCTCTTGCCATGTGTTTCTTCCCTACTGCACAGTCCCTCCAAGTGTTTGTGCGGGCTCCATTTCTGCGTCCCCCTTTTGGCCCCCTTGGCTCCCCTTTAAGTCACAACGTTGTGCTACTAGGAAGTGACTTTTATTCTAAAAGTGAGTCATGTCCCCTTTCCCTCACTTCTTTAATCATAAATAACTATAGAAGGAAAAAATTAAGCAAAATCGAATATTCCAATTAGCCATGGCTAATTAGGAATATTACACAACTCCGGGAGTTTAAGACCCGAAAATTTGTAAAAATAGTAAATTGTGCTACAATTAAGGAAAATGAAAAACTGAAAGAGACAGTTGTGGGTGTCCAAGTGGGATAGGCAGGTGGCCACCAATATCCACCTAGATCATTCCTCCCCCATTAGGAAGCAATGGTCCCCATTGCGTTGAGTGCCTCCATGAGACGAGGAAACTTCTGTTGAACTTGGCCCCTGGTGAGTTGTTCTACAATCTCTAATATGTCCAGTAATGGTGGGAAGCATGGTCGAGGGAAGTCCACATTGAACACTCGGTACAAGCCAAGGAATGGGGGAATGTTGTGTGTCAAAGCATTGTTTCCCACAGCATTGGTAATGGTGTACAGACCATATTGGAGTGGTCTGAGCTTTCGATGGGCTCTGGTAAGGCATTCTTTCTACAAATGCAACCAAAATTTGTCATCCACCTGAAACTTGTGTGGTACCTGATGTTGATCATGTCGTTGCTTGTACTTGGCATTTTCTAGAATGGAGCGACGATATATCGACTTGTTGGGTAGAGGTGCTCTGGGAGTCAAATCGAACAAATGCTTGACCTAACAGTGCAACGGTACCCCTGTGGGTGAGGAGAAGATGTTCCTGCCTTCTTTCATGACTGTATCGACCTGCTTCTGCTGCGTGGAAGAACCTTTCCAGGGGGCCATGGATGTGGCTACGATCTTCCCCTTACTTTGAGAGCGAACTAGAAAGAAAATAAATTTCCTAGTCTGGGAGATGATCTTACTGCCTTTCTTAGCAAAGATCAAAGAAGTGGCGGTAGGCGCAGCTACCTCCGATATCCTGTATAATGTATTACACAAAGAAATAATAACAGCGTGAGACCTTGACTCATACACAACATGTCGCTTCTACAAATATGGTTGGATTAATAATACATCACAAACATCTAGAGGTGCAACATCACACAATACCTCATCTGTGAAGGGCTCGATGCTGTAGGGAAGGCGGCACTGTTGGCAGACTCATATATCTCGTCCTTGGTGAATCCACCCGACACTGTACGGTTGCGAGTGTGGTGTAGTCGGTAGGCCCAACCGCTTCACGACCTCTGCTGAAATGAGGTTCTTTTGGCTCCGACTGTCAACAATGAATTGTAGCAGCAAACCCTTCACCCACATCTGTGAGTGGAAAAGACGCTCCCCCTCCTCTGGAACTTTGGGCTCATTCTTCTGGATCTTGGCAATGGAAATAGTGGCGTTGGTCTCTGCATCAATGATTTGCTTCCCTTTGTCATTCCTCTTGTCGGGTTCTGACTCAGGGTCGGAACATACATATGATTTTGAAGCCTTCAACTCGGCCACCAACGACTGCTTGGCTCGATACTTACTTGTGTTGTGAGTGGGGCTCTTGTGGAACTCACACCACTTTTTTGTGTCCTTCTTTGACTTTGTGGTGTTGTTCTTTTCTTGCGGCTTCGACGGGTTGTTTTGGGTCACCCAGCCTTAGCTTTGTCCTTTGTTCTTTGGATTCGCAAATCCAACGTCTCACTTCTTCTGTTTAAATTTTTGCTCGATCTTGACAGCGTATCGGTATACTGTGCCTAGCAAGGAGATATCTAGGAACTCCATCTTGTCCTGGATGTAGCTATGTAGACAGTCGTGATACTTGAGTACCAAATGTTTCTCAGAATCCTTGATGCCCAACTTCGTGTGCAGGGTATGAAAAACATTGGTAAAATCTGGCATATCTTGGTCCCTTCCCTGCCGCAGCGGGGTCCACTTTATTTATTTGTCCTCGTAGCTCCCAACAAGGTAGTACTTCTCCTTGATGGCGTCCTGAAATGAATTCCAAGTGGGAGCGATTGAAAACAATGAGTTCGTATTTTCATCCTTCTACTCACAGTAGGTTTCCCACCAATCCTTGACGTGGGGGGCAGCTTTGAGAAAAGCGAAAGTAATCTTTTCCCGACTGGAAAAATCATGAATAGAAAAATACCCTTCTAGCAAATTTAACCATTTATCTATGGCATCTGCATCTATCTGACCCTCGAATATGGGGATTTCAAAGTTAACTTGTACCTTAAAGGGTATGCCGTTTCCAGAGTAGTTGTTGGAAGTAGATGCGTCGCCCTTGGGTAGTCGTTGAAGGATATGGGCAAAGTTGTCTATCATCGCATTCCTTTATCACTTGAGGGCTTCTTCGAGCAAGATTTTGATAGGATCTCCTGCCCCCTCGTCTTTCTTTTCATCCGCCATGGGAGTCCGTCGGGATTTGTGAGGCTGGTCTTGCAAAGATTCGACCAGTTCAAGCCCTAACTCCTTATATCCTGACCTCGTTGGGGACATGCAAAGAAAAACAGAGAAAGAGCAGACCACTCCTATACCACTGATCCAGATTTAAACAAGAATGCAACAAATTACAAATATAGCCATAAATACGAAGATGCAGTAGAAATAACACTTCATTTCATTAATATCAAACACTGAAATATGCTTACAAATAAAATGGAAATAAAACTAGCTCAGGCGATGGTAGCTTATCTCTGAGAAGAGATGTGGCAGCTACATGCCTCTGAACTGTGTTACAATGAGGCTCAAGGGCATTTTTATTATTGGACAATAAGAGAAAACCATAAACAACCAAAACCCTAACCCGAGGAGATGTAACGCTAAGAGTTTATGGGCCCTGTTGGGGTTAAATGGACAGCCAACTTCCCGGGGTCGTGACTTGGTCATATTATCTTCGTTTGACGCACATGATACCTCGTTAAAAAGATATCTCTAAGGACTAAAACAAAAAATATGATATTATCAAAAAACCGCTCACGATAGATTTCCAAAAAAAACATCGTTTAGGGCCTCAAAACAGCTCTGGAAGTTTAGGACCCAAAAAACTGCTAAAAATAGTAAATTGTGCTACAATTAAGGAAACTGAAAAACTGAAAGAGATAGTTGTGGGGGTCCAAGTGGGATAAGCAGGTGGCCACCAACATCCACCTGGATCAATGTTTTTCTAAATTTTTAACCCTACTTTCAAGATTTTAACTATCAAAACCACTTGCTTACACATTCTTATCTTTCAATGCATTTGTAAGCTCACCTGTTTCTTACAAGCTCAGTAGTCAATGTTTACCGTTGCATACAAGCATTGTTCGGCCCTTGGTAATACGCATTGCACAACTCATAGACCTTGCGCAACCCCTACCGACAGTGCGTGGGATAGTTGCACTGCGCAATCCATGTCGACAATTAGTGTATAACATTATTTGATAGTCTCTCTCACTCCTAATGGTAATTGTACCATCATTTCAACGAGTCTCCTCAATTGTCGCTTTTGCACACCTTTTTCTTTCATAAGTGTCGCTTTCACCTTCACGACTATCATTTTTTCTTGCTTTCACTTTCACAAGTGTCGCTTTTTCAATCTCTTCACTTTAGCATGTGTCACTTTCACTTTCTTTAACTTTTGCAAGTATCGTTTTCACTTTTTCTTACTATCTCAAGTGTCACTTTTAACTATTTGTACTCCTGAATGTGTTGCACTTCTGCACACCACTAGATGCAGCTCTAGCACAGTCCTTTGCATTAGCTAATCACATATATCAAAATAATATGTGCTAGACAATCTTCTAGAGCTTAGCGCACTTTCTAGTTGTAGTCGACACATGTGTCATGACTTGTATTATAAGTGTCACTTAGAAATAAGTATCGCTTTATTTTTGCTTCAAGGTATGCATTTTGATTTTGGGTACTATGCATTCTATTTCCTGGTATTGACATTATACAAGTGTGAAATCACTATTCTAGGACTTGTTTGCATGTCTTGCTCTCTCTTGTCTCATTGATCCCATGTTTAGTCATTTTTTGGAGCTTTCACTATATGTGCAACTTGTCAAATTTTCTCCCTCTTGGAACTATGCACTCCACAGTCTTAAGTCACAGTGAAGCATCCTTACCTCCTGGAACTACGCACTGCGCAGTCTCTACCTCCAAGAATTGTGCATTACAAATTCCAATGCTTAGTCCCAGCCTCCTACATTTGCAAACTACGCAATCATTGCTCAGTCAATCTTCAACTAGGCACTGCGCAATCTCAATCAGCAATCAAGCTTGTCTCAGTCCTTGACTTTCTCAACTACACAATCACCTGCCTCAGTCCTTCCAGAACTGTTCATTGCACAATCACAGTGAACAAGCTTTACCTCACTACATCACTAACTCCCTCAACTACACAGTGTCTTGTCCTATCTTACTATGGATTATGCATTGCGCATTTGTAGTGGACAATGGAGCCTCCCTGTTTCACTAACTTTCCCAACTACGAAATCTCTCAAGCCTCCTCTTTAGCTGTTCTACATTGTGTAGTTTCAGTGTGAAACCTTGCCTACCTACTTCCCTAACTTGCCTAATTGTGCAATCCCTTCATTTGGTGGGTCTCTTGTTGCGCGTTGCGCAACTATAGTGAACAATGGGTCAGCTCTAGGTCACTTGAACCCTCAATTCCGCAATCCTTAGAATCATCTCCTCAATCACTGTGCATTGTGCAGTTATAGTGGCTAGTTTTGTCTCCTTGCTGACTAAAACCCCTCACTGCATAGTACCGTGTACCTTGTCCTATCTTGCCTCCTACTATGCATTACATAGTTTCAATGGAAAGTGGGGTCATCCCCCAATCCTTTTGATGCTCAATTGCGCAATTTGTGCCCCCTCTTCCTGGAGCATTACACACCGCACATTCTCGGTCAGCGAGCCCATCACCTTGTCTTCTAGGCTTTTCCACTGCACGAGACATTGCAAATATTTCCCTAATTACGCATTGCACATTTCTAGATGACAATGTGGTCATCCCCAGGACCCTAGAGCCCTCAACTGCACAATTCTCAACCTCCTTCTCTCAAAACCCTTGCATGTTACCTCATCACAATCAGCATCTTCCAGGAATAAGAAAAGGTAGAATAGGTGGATTCAGATTGATGTTGGCTTGTCATGAGTGGACTTGATTTGTAAGAATCATCTCAACATGTTAGGGTGATGCTCAAGGGAGGTGTTCATGGAGAGGTTACAAGAAGGCACTTATGGAGAAGAAGAAAAAGAGGAACCATCATGAAGGACATGAAGGAATTCTGGACCATGACAAAGAGATGGAAACTCATGCTAACTTGGAAGGTTCTAACACTCACCTAAGACCCTTTAGAGGGTGAATATGAAGAACACGCAAAGATCCATCATGAAAGAGTCAAATTCATAGCAGCAAGGAGAAGAGCTTGGCATTGATGAAATTAAGCCTTATGTCACCGTCGCTAAGTTATGACTTCTCAAAGCGTTATTACAAAGTCGTGTGTCATTGTGTTTTGCCACATCATTTATGGGTGTGATTATGTAAATTAAAAAATGAGAAAATGTAAAATGTGTGGAAGCCGAAGGGCCCTACATGGAATATGAAGAATCACTAGAAAGTCCTAGTGTCATTAGAAGCTCAAAGGTTACTTAGGAATTCAAAAAGTCATAGTAGGAGCTAAAGAATCATGAGGGAGGTCAAGAGTCACATGGGAGGTGGAGAGTCACCTCATTTGTCATAAATACACCCTCGTAGCTCAAGAGAGAGGACTTTGACTTTTTCACCTTGGCTTCTCTAGCATGGCATAGGAAAGAAGATCATTATTTGGAGGAGCAAGTAGTGCTTAATGTTCCACTATTGGGGATAATGTGGCAACATTGTAATTGTATATATTGGGATTTTCAATTAATATATGAAGCTCTCAAAGTTGGCACACTTTCATGCATATGTCATGAATGATTGTGAAACTATTCTTTCATTGTTTGTGATGTATGTTTATGTTAACACATATTAAAGAAAATGAACTATTTCGTTGGCCTTTGTATGTATCTTGTTGAATGTGTGTTTTTACTTGCTTATATGATCATTATTATCTTGTGAACTATTTTGAAGGTTAAATATTGATCTTCTCATGCTCTTATGTGTCTCTTTTAAGATAGTACTATTACTTTTCTTCTAGAGGCTCACTCTCTCTCTTTCTTGTGAAATTAGCACCTTATATACATTAAGATCGTATGCCTCAATGAGTGTCAACTTGCTTGATTCAAAGATTGCTTGTATAATTGCAGCCAAAGAAATGTCCTTAAAATAATGGAAATTAGTCATATTTCCAGTTGGGGCTCCTACTCCAAACGGTGTGAGGTCTAATTGGGACTTCATATCAAGGAGACCCTGTTGTGTTGGTGGACTTCCAACACCGTCAACAGACTGTTACACCAAAACCGCATCTTCAGAATGTAAAAAGATTTGTTGTTGGAAAAGGTTATATGCTGAGCTATGTTGATTTGCGTAGTTAAGTCAACCATTAAGAAATAAGTCCAAAACTGGAAGTGTAACTATCGGTTTCCTATAGCAACTTCTGGTAGTTTTTCCATCAATTTCTTCTGGTAATTCATCATCTTTGCCCACATGGTTTGATCACTTGTGATAGTTCAATCAACAAGTATTGATCATGTAAAATATGTAAAGGTTATGACGGCTAAGTTTAATTAAGCAAGGCAAGTTACACTCAAAACACAGACTAATTCATGGGGAAATGTATTAAATCATGAATAATCACTTTTTTTAACTTATAACTATTGATACCATATAACTAACATAAATGATAACAAAATGTAGAAAAAGGAGGGATAAAACAAGGTAGGATGGACAAAAAAGGTTGTACAATATATGCAATAGATGTGTAAAATTTGAGACTCGTCACAATACACACCCAAATAGCATAAAAAATGAAAGAGAAATAACTCCACTCCTTGAGAATATGAGAGAAGATTTAATGAGAATCATATTTGAAGGGAAATCTCCTTTTACAATATTAAAAAATGTACAAGAAGAGATGCTTTCCAAAACTAGGTCTCCTTTGTAGATATATGAGACATAAGGAAAACACCAATATAATAATAGAAATGTGATAACTAAATAGTTGGGACTTAACATGCCATCTCTAAAACACAATATGAGCTATATAAGTAAAAAGTAACACCTAGGATGTTCGGACACACACACACAAACATTTTTGCATCTTTAAAGAATCTTTTATGACCTTTAATGATGTAATAAGTTTAAAACTATTTTTGGAGACGTTCTTTGTGCATCAATCCAAGCCATGCAAATCAAAGCTTGGACTTTATGAGCTTTTGGAAAAAAAAAATTAAACCCATGGGAATAATCCATTCCTTTGGACTTCATTAATGGCTCAACAATTACTCAACAATAGTATGATATGAATGTTCATTATGGTATGCAAGTTTAACAAAATGGTTGTTTTCATTCTATGGTAAAAAAATCCAATAAATTTGGACCTATGACTGCAAGCTTATTTTCTAATAATGAATTTATTTTTCCTTATGCCATTGTCTCATATTGGAATTCTATATCCTTAACCTATTTTCAAATAATCAATATGGAAGATGTAATATCTTCACATTTATCATTAGGAATATAAGAAATTGAATGGGTATTTGTATATCATTCGACATGGTTTTGACATAGCTACTCATTCTTCTATGCAACAATTTCCATTTGAGGTATGTTATGGTTTTCAGCCTCTTAGACCATATGAAATTTTGGTTGCTATACATGTACCTACTACTACTCATCCTCAAAAGGAATGACACAGGATTGTGTCTTTTGTCCAAAATATTTTGTTGAGTTACAAGCAAGATTACAAGATATTTTATATCAAACACCAAAGAAATACAAAGAATTTCATTATTTATATAGAGTCACTTACCAATTCAAGGTGATCAATCAAGTTTGGTTGCAGTTTACTTAACCAGAGATTTCATGTTAGTAGATCTCTTGCACAAGGGTTAACATTTGTTCCTAAGGTGGTTTTAGTATGATAACGAGAAAATGAAGGTTAAACCCTAGAATTTGTGATATGTTTAAATAATAGATATGCATAAATAAAAGAACAAAATGGAAAATGTGCAACAAGACACAAAATTTGAAAACATAACAAAAATCACTAAACTTCCAAACCTAATGAATCTTCAAGCTTTTATTAATAAATATAATTTCACCTATGGAGAAGTTACACGAAGGTGGGTCACAATATCCTCCTCCTTGGGAGGGTTCTTTCGTATCTCCTTTCAGTAGCTGTAGTGACTCCTTTCAAAAATTGTTTATGCAAAAAGCAAAATGGTATGTGGTGAGACTCTAATGGAGAGTACTCAGATGTTATAGAAGCAGAGGTTCCACAATAATAATGGTCATGGTGAAAATGAGAAGAGAAAATCTCTCTATTTATAATAAAATGTTAGATTAGATTTGATATGGTCAAATAATAAAATATTTTTCAGATCAAATTAACCACTTTTAGGTATTTATTATTATTTGTGAGAAGAAAAGGTCAAATAAATGGTCAATAACCTCTATATAAATAACTAACTCAAAAATAATGATTTTTTGTGTTAATTAATAAAAATAAGTAAAATAAGCCCATTGTGTGCAGTTCAATTGGCGATCACCATTATATGAAGTATTAGGTAAACAATGAGATTCAAGGTTCAAATCCCTGTGGGTTAAGCCAACAAAAAAATGGGTAGAATAATAAGAAATAATTAATAAACAAATGGGTTTATTAAACTTCTAAGGGGAAATGATCAAATGGGTTGGAAATAATTTATGAATAATTATTTAATAAATTATTTCCATGAGAATGTGTAAAAAATTAAGGAATAATAAATAAACAAATGATTTATTAAATTATTCATATGGAAATGGAAAATGTGAGTAAAAATGTTTTTAATTATTTTCACTTTAATGGGTAAAAAATATGAGAATAACATAGAATTTATGAATTTATGAGTTATTCTCATGTAGGTAAATTAATTAAATGGAGATAACTTAGGAAAAGTAGTTCCTTAGGCTATTTCCTAAGGGGAAAGTGGGTTCTAATGTGTAAAACTCATTTTACATGGTGTATTTTGATCAACCTAATAAATTATGGCTAGACGATAACTTTGAGGTGATAATATTTCATAGTAAGTAATATCTTAAGCTTCAACCTATTAGCTATAGGTTGAACACTATTACTCAAGGACTTGGTTCCAATGTCTTCCATTAAACTTTCCAGTCCAACTTGGTATTTAGGATGTGGTTACTTTCATTCAATAGAAGTTGTATGAACCTTCATATCTTGATGAAGACATTCCTGTCAATGACTCAGGTTTTCAACATATTTTAGATGATGACACTCTAATCGATATTTGCACTATAACTCTAGTAACCAAACAAACAACTACCTACTTGGTTCACTAAAAGGAAACTTATTTAAATGGTTGTCCCATTCCACTTTTCCACAACAGTTTCCCCATTTACATCAGAATTATGGTCAATTTCTCCTTGGTGTGAACTTATTTAAGTGGTTGTCCCATTCCACTTTTCCACAAAAGTTTCCCCATTTACATCAGAAATTTGGTCAATTTCTCCTTGGTATGAAGTAATGAGAACACATATGCTAATATTCCAAAAGTGGGTGTAAAATTGTACATAAACATTCTAGATTTCTTCTTGTAGTTTTTCCTCTCTTTCTTCTCCTCCAAGCTTTCCCTTTATAGATGAAATAGCTTTTCATATTTTAGAAACCAAGGGCATTTTCACTTGGGCTAATCTTGTACATAATAGTTGTTTATAATATACTCTCATATAAACATATGCATAATGGAAGAGTATATAGATTGTGCAAGCAAGAAACAATCATGTTCTTGTGCTTATGTGAACTTATGTTCTTGCTTTATAATATCATTACTTCTCCATGTTTCAACTATGAGAACACACCACCATATCATATTGATTTTGTAAGGCATCTAGGACAAGGTTTTTTTGCTTAACATGTATAAAATTTCAAAAAAAAAAATCAAAAGTTTTGCTTAACATGTATAAAATATCAAAAGCCTAAAGTTTACAAACCCCTCTTTGTTGTTGAAGAGATCAATTTTGTTGAGGCAAAATTATCGAAGGATAAAGCTATGTTTTTCAATTCTTTGTCATTTGCTCCTACAAATTTGGTAAATGTCTACTTGCTTGTGATGGTTGTATAGCTCTTTTAAGGTCATGTTGAAGGTTCCATTTTGTAGTTCAACAATCCTATTTTCCTTAGAGGCATGATCTCTATTCAAGAAGAGGAAGAGACACACTACTTATGCTTTGTCCTTAAGGCGGCTGCAAGCTCCTAACATCCTATGCAATGGTTGGAGGTAGTTGTGATTCTTGATGTTGCTTCATCCTTCAAATTAATGAGCTTTGCTATCCTCAAAAGAATATGGCTAGCTTGGCAAGTAATCTATAAAGAGATTAACTGGAAGCTTAAAGGGCCTTGAAATGGATGAGCCCTTGTGGCAAAATCAATTTGGACTTCAACTTTTATAAATGGATAGGCATGTCTTTTTCCAAATAGTATGGCTAAAAACATTTCAATCAAAAAAAATTATACCAAGGGTGATTTATGTGACCAATTATCTCACTCATATGTTGATCCAAATAGGATCATTATATTATTTTTCATCTACCTCGATGCTCTCATTGTGGAAAAAATTACAGGAATTAACTTGCAAGGTCATTTTAACACTAAGCAGCAATTTGGAAAGTCGGGTTTAAAATATTTTGAAGCCATTTTGAACCATCAAATGGAATTTTTGGGGGTAAAATCTTTGATTTATACTCTGAGATCTTTCCAACAGCATACGAATTGTGTCAATAAGAACTCGTACGCAAAAATTATGCCTCTCACAAGTTGACCTACCATGTTGACCATTATTGTATGAGAGGATGTCACGCCAGCGCTTGTTACTCACACATGTGGGGATAGCCATCCATGTTGTACTTTAAAGAAGATTCTAGAATGTCTAAAACCGTAACTCTAATTGGCAGTTGAAGAGTTCAAAACATTACCCCTAGATGGCTATTGGGCAATGTTAAATATCGGGCCACCAAGAGGAGAAGGGGTTTTGGTTGATGGCATTGTTTTGATCCAAAGTTAAATAAAGCATCTACGTGTGGGAACTTAGAGAGCATAACAGAGGGGGGATAAGAGCAACCTTACAAGCCACAGGTCTCAAGTAACACCACATAGAGTACCTCTTTCTTTGGATTTGCATATATGCATACTAGCAAAAAATAGAACAAAGTGGCCTCCATTCTAGTTGGGTTTTCTCCTATACAAGTTTCTCAAAGTCAATCTTGTGTTTATTTGTGGGTGGTATGTGTGTATTTTTTTGTTCACTGATTTTTATCTTCAACTATTTAATAATTGAAGCTAAAAACAGTAATTAAGAATGTGAGTTATAAAAGAAATTAGCCTTCACAGTAAATATTTCAACATTTTCATTAGGTTTGGTGCAATGAATAGTTCTAATGAAATATCCATAGCATCTTACAGATCATAGGTAGATTGGATTGTCTTCAACCAAACCCATCACCTTTCATCCTAAGACAAGTATGTTTATTTGGGAATATATGAATGAATACCTAAGACCAAGTTACACAAGATGCAACCAGATTATGTAGGACCTACCTACAAAGTTTGGCATTGGATCTATGACAAGCTTTTCTACTGCTACAACACTAAAAGAATGAAGTAAAATAGCAGACCCAAACCCAAATAAGCAATATACTAGATAGAAGATGGGGAATTCAGGATACTAAGCATAGATGAGTCAGTAAATGCCATTTTATTTGGACAACTAAAAAACTTAATGTTGGGTTGAATGACAACTAATTTAACTAAAAAAACTAAATGTTGGGTTGAATGACAACTAATTTAACTAAAAAAACTTAGTGTTGGGTAGAATGACAAGTAATTTTAGCTTGTTGGTTAGATGACTTTAGACTCAACTAGATTTTCAAATAAGATATATGTTGTTCGCCACTATGAGGTATCAGTAAAGTATGCTCTTTTAAGCTATAACATGGCACAAACATTTTTGAACTAGTATTCATCAGAAAATTTTCTTGTTTCTGGGCCCTCTCCAGTAATGAAAAACAATATTAGCAAGCACTTGGATGATTAGACCACATGGAAAAGAGAAATGGGAGACTACTAGACTCATAAGTTTGCCATATTTGTGGACAAGGTGCAAAGCAACTGTAAATGCATACTTCCTTTTGCTCTTCTCAGAGTTATTGACCTTCAGAATAGTAGTAACTTGGTTTTCAACTAGGATATAGATTAATGGGAAGCAGGAGCTAAGGTTGATAAGTTGGCACTCTTTGCCTATAATCAGTCAGCTAGGATATAGATTAACATGAAGTAGGAGCTAAGGCTAATAAGTTGGCGCTCCTTGTCTATAATTGGATACCAATACGACAGAAATGACTTTCAAATTTCCATTCCTACAGTATCCATCATAAGAGCATTGTAAGATGTTGTGTCTAGCAAGATTCTTTTCTCTGGCATTTAATCCCAAAGGACCTTTGCTTTTTGTGCCATTCCCTTTGACTAGAGACCTTTGCAATCAATTTGTTACAAGTACAAATATTTGGCACACGAGCATTCTCTTGTAGTTTTTCATGCACATAGAAAACTTCTTCTGAGCTTCCAATCTTGATATAGGAGACTGTCTTGTGAGTTATATAGATCAGAGAAAACCTCCTGCAATCATCTCATTCAAGAGCACTTCTAGTTTATGCATTCCTCCTAACTCACAAATCTAGCTAAGGGGATTGTAAGTAACAAGGTTGGGCATTAGACCATTTCTCATCATTTCATCAAGCAGTTCAAATGCCTCATTAACATTGTTGGCCTTGCAGTATGCATGCATCGCAATGTTGTAAGTAATGTGATCTGTCGCTAAGCCCTTCCCCTGCATTTAATTCAAACGTTCTTCAACTTAATTTATCTTGCCTCTTTTGCAGAGACAATTGATGAATAAAATTTGTAAGTGACAACATCACACATGAGGCCCTTTCCAATTATTTCCTGCCCAACCTTAAATGCTACTTATATACTTCCATGAAGAGCCCATCAAAAGTGAGGTGTAAATAACACAGTTAGGAAATAAACTTTTCCTGTAAGACTTAGTACTTGCAAGACTAATTCGGCATTTATGAAGATTAGAAAATACTAGAAATCAACTTAAATATAGAAGTTAATAAGACCAACTAAAAATGAGAAGGAAAAAGTAATACATATATGAGAAAGAAAAAGCTACATAAGGGAAAATGAAGGGTCATGCATGTTGGCCTTTCCCTTACCCACCAGACCCTACTTCCTCCATCTTTATTGTCAAGGGATCTTTTGGCCAAGAGAGAAGAAGGCATAGAGAGCCATTAGAGCATTGTAACTAGAGATTGCCAGAATGAAACATTGAACCCCCAATCAAAGACAGTTTTCCCAATTGGGTTTCTACGGTAAACACCATGTCCATTGGGTCTTGAATGTTTTGGATATTTCTTCATGTTTGTGAAGAACATTGTCTGTGTGAATTCATTGTGTTGTGCATAATTTTGTTGCTTGCTTCACTTCTGAGATATTTGGATTCCCATGTGTTTTAATGCTGCTTGTAGTTGACTTCCTTATTGAAATGAAACATTATATTTTGTTTTTTCATTCGCAAGACCCAGAATTCTCTTTTCATTCACATTTTGTGGAAGCCAACGACTCAGTGATAATCTCCATCCATTTAATGGATCCCCTCACATCGATGGATATTAATGAGTTGTTACAAGTATACTTTGAGTCGCTAATTTAGGTTTTTATGGCTGTTGTTGAATTTCATCTCTTCTATAGACTTCCATCACTCTGCCTAAGTTGAGATCCATCGTTGGCTGAGTGTATCCCATTTTTCACAGGTTGTATGCCCTCTCCCCAAGTTGTACGCATCCTTTCTACTGAAATTCCACTAGTTGGGTCGGTTTTTTCCCTCCCTGTACTGTGATTTCATTGCCTAGAGTGAATTCTCTCCACCCTAGGTTGTCTTCTCTCACCATGGGTTGTACGCAGCTGTTGGAGAACATCTGATGATTGTGGGGATCAATACTATCAGATTGATTGAGAAATGATGTGGGGAATGACAACATTCTGCTCATATTATGTCCTCATTAATTGTCAATAATTGCTCCAATCGGATTGCCGATAATTTGAGTGCATGAGAATTCAATTTGGGCTAAAAAATTTGATGTAACAAGCACTAGAATGTGCTACAACAAGCTTTTATTCATAATTCCTTTCTAAATTCTGCATTTGCAAATACAAATCTCCATAAGGTTCGTTGGTTGACGTTGCCAATGAAGACAACATCTTTGTTCTTTATGTGAGTTGGAGGGTGTAGTATCTTGCTATTGCTTGGGCTGTTTGGAGATAAGACTTACGTTTCCCACTGCGTAATGGAAACCTGTGGGTATTGTGCACCAAGGTTGCTTTGATTGGTCAATTGATGTTAAAATCAGATGTTTATAGTTTTGGAGTTGTTTTGTTAATCATAGGTAGGAAAGCCATTCACAATGTCGATAGGGGAGCACAATCTTGTTACTTATGGCCTCGATACACCCTATGGGAGTTCCAAAGTTTGAAGTTGGAGGCATTATTGTTCCTTTTATTCGAAAAATCATTGTTCACATTGCATACAGAGTGAAAGCTGCAACGAGTTGATGTTGAATAGCAAGTTGTTATCAATACTAGCTCTTATCTAATTGGGCACCTCTTTGATTGAGATTGTGTTCCTTTCAACCTTCCTCCAAGTCTCAGACAGTGACAATTTTGATCCATACCAGGAGTTGTTGAAGACAATTATTGGATCCCTTAGTGGCTAAGTTGTATATTGCACTCATGCAACTGAGAACCAGAACACATATATTTCCCATCACCTTATTGCAGTCAAGTGACTTGATTGGCATATTGGACAATAGGCTATATAGAGTTCTTAGGGATAGAGTGTTTGCAGAGCCTTGATTGTTATTTGCCTGATTGTTATTGCCATTGCTAGCTATTTGAGTTGTGCAGGTTACACCCAAGAATAGACCTTGCAGCTAAAAGAAGAACAAAATCCTTATAAGGCAGAGGAATGGAGTCCTAGTAGCCTTTCTGAAGACACAGCTCTCTATACATTGGGAGAGATAAAAGTTTGAATTCCCCAAAGGATCCATGGTGAAGTGAGTGGGCTATAAGTCTCTTGTTTATGGATCATTAGGTATCAGTACAGTGCATCCTTAGCCATGACACAGCTACCAAAACTTTGAAGATAGCATTGCAGAATTCGGCATGGGTAAAGCAAATGGAGAAAGGTTGGAAGACTTAAAGGCCAGCAATGCTCAACTTTGAGAAGAGAATGAAGACTTGAAAGACAAGGTCCAGATGTTCAACCAGAGGATGGTAAAGGTGGAAAAAAAAACTTGAGACCTTTGCCAAACTACTGCCATTTCTAAAAAAGAAGTTTGATGAATGCCAAGACTCCCTCACTACAGTCATGACAGATTGAGATAAGCACAGATTGCAACTTGGACACCATGGTGATAAGGTCATTTATTTGGACAGTCAGCAAGAAGGTAGGTTCACTCAAATAAAGACTGAGCTAAAACAAGATTTGGCAGACGAGGAGGCCTTAGCAAAGCTACAATCAGTTTTCCAAAAGCATCAGGAAACAAGGCCACTTTCCATTGCCACTGTTGAAGCCAGCACCATAATCGAGACAACTCTGGTAAGTTTACTTGCCGTGGCCATTTCTCAAGAGAAACATGGTGAATTTGTAAAACTTATTGGAGGCATTGGTTCCAATTACTGAGAAAAATGGGCTATGATAGACAAGGGCAAAGCAAGCGAAAATAAGGCATCCTCAGCCTCATTGTAGTTACACCATGGACCAAGCATGAAGTAGACCATGAAGACAACTTTTGTGAAGGCGAAAGACATGACAAAGTTGACTTGCTTATCAGGAGAAAGAGCAGCAACTACTGAAGATGGCAGCCAACTACCACCTCAACAATCTTGCGGCTACTTGAAGAAGGGTAGTGATGAGAAGAGCTTGAAGACTCAATTTGCACTATCACTCAAAAGAAGCAGCAAGCCCATCAATTGGGACAAGAGGAAGAACAAGGCCAAGAGGCCTCCCTCAAACAAGGGATCCCTTGTTTGTCACTGCTGCAAGAGGAAAGACCACAACGTTATCAGATATTGGCACTCAGAGGTTTGCTTATTTTGCAAGAAGAGAGTCCATCCTGAGGCATCTTGCTGGGAGAAGCAAGCATTATACCATAAGCTTGAATTTTTTCAATGGAAGGAGAAAAAGAAGCTTTCCCTAATACAACAACAAACTCAGAGATGCAGGAAAGAAAGGACTAACTCAAGAAGTACATATAACAATTGTAAGAAATTTTGCCACCACTACAATTTGAGTGGGTATTGGGAAGCAAAAAATGTTGGTGTCCCAATCCAAAGCTTTATCCCAAAAAAATACACAGCCAAGACAAGAGTGTGGAGGGTGAAGAATGCATAAGATGAAGAGCTTCCTATATCTCCAATCGAAAGAGAAAAAGCTAGCCAAGGATCTATAGCAGCAAAGGAGGTCAATGACACCAATAGGATGGAAAACAGGTTGATATCAAGGGCAACCATAATCCAGCTCTCTCTTTTGGTATTGCATACTAAGAACCCTTTCATGAAAATGTGTTGGAGAATGGTGGACAGAGGTCTATGACCATAAGGGAGTTTGTGAGAACTTCATGACATTCTTGCAAGCATGCGCAAGCACCAGAGAGTTGTTTCCTTGTTGGGATGCAATTGATCCTAGCAATAGAATGAAGACCACACTTCCCTTGGAGATGGTTAAGTGATTTTGGTGTGTTGGGGCCACACTAAACATAGACCAGCATTCAACTCAACTTCATTGGCTGCCAAGATGGACTATCTCCAAGTTAAAGGGAGTTAGGAATGAATGTTGAGTCAAGAGTTAATATTTGAAGATTGTTCAGAATTAAGGGTCAATGAGCATACTTTTGCATTGCAGGGACAAGTGAACCAACAACTAGATCTAGAGCCATAGCCAGGACCAAAACCAATAGATAGAATCCAAAGTTACAGCCAAGAGTCATGTTACCCACTGTTGTCGCACAGATTGTGACGACATCGCTCAGACCGAGGGCTATCACCCTGATCCCCGATCTCTCCGTTTAAGCCTATCTCCCGCGGCTAAGGGGGGTAGACCCTATGGGATAACGGATGACCAACTGTGGACCAGTTGGGTTGGGAGACATGATGGGAAACAAGCATTTAATTGATTTTATTAAGTTAATAGACTAGTGCCTTAAGGAGCTAATAATTAAATGATTATTTATTGAATATTGCAGAAATATAAACCATGTAGAATAATCATTTATCATCAAATAACCCGAGCGATGTAAGATTTTCAACAAATGCACAACCCCTTTAAATGATCCAGCAATTAAACTTCAAGAAAAATTAAATGCTTTAAATGACCATAAAATTTAAATGCTGACTAGCTACCACTTTCATATAGCCAACTTGTAAATAAGCATTTTAAGTGCGTTTAGCTATAGAAAAATGGACCATAAAAAATGAATTTTCAATTTTTTTACTAAGCTTTTTCAAAATATTTTTTAATTTTTTAATTTTTAAATATTTTTA
>APFE030732501.1:0-85556 GCA_000404065.3 Pinus taeda | reverse complement strand
TTTTTTATTGTTTTTTATTTTTTATTTTTTATTTTTGGATCCTCGAACATAGCCTTTGGAAAAATCACCTAAGACCTAGGACTTAGGACTCATGAGGGGATTAAAAACATTTTCTAACCCTCAAGACACTTTACATCATGAGTTTTACAATTTTACATCTCAAAGGGGGAAAACCCATTTGACATAGACCCTCATAGACCAACCAGTGCTGCGACCAAATATAATCTAGCAGATTAGCACACTAGGATTCCCCTAAGATTCTAATGACAAAATTCATTCTGGCTTTGGGGTTAGGCTGAAGGAAAACTCTGCCGATCATGGATCGGTGAAACAAAAAACCTTCCGAAACGTAGATTATTAGTAGAAAATTAGGTCCACCTAGGAAATTTTCATACATGACTCAGCTCTGCTAAGATTATTTACAATTCACACATGCAGACTGGATTTACAATCATAATATGATCAAGTCGACGATGACTGTCGAATGGCACAGACACGTCAATCAAGCGCTATCCCTTTTGCGAAAAAATGGGGTGTACTGCTATGGGAAGTTGACACGTAGTGGTCAACACCCACCAAAGTGGGTGAACCCATAGGAGAATTTTTCTCCCAGACATCTCTTCAACCGCCAGCCAACAGCCACTTGAAAGCCACCAATGTAGCCGATGTATTGTGCCATTTGATCTCTGCCCCTGAACCAGTCATATGTTCCCTCGCCCATCTGTCAAGAGCATATGTTTGAAGGTGGGAAATCCAATCCTAAAGGTATGCTTTTAATTGTGCAATCGGGTGCTTGTGCTTGTTTTTCCTTGGGCATATTGGGCATGTATTATCAAGTGACTTGGAAAAAGGAAGGGTTTTGACTATGGTTTTGTTCCCTCACCTTAAATGGGGGGTAATACTCAATCCTAGTCCCATGGGATCTCCCCTATTGGCCTATGGCCTTAGGAAGGACAATATTTAGGAAACCCCAATTTTGGTAACACGGTCTCGTTTTCCCATTTCACATTTTTCACTTCCCTCCACACATTACAAGCCTTATTTCATCATCTTCCCCTTTTGGGACCACATGACCATTGGGTCCACAAGGCACTAGTACACCCCCTTCCCTTGTCCAAATGTTTGGGTCATGCCTAGAACTATTGCCCCGGAGGTTGACATAGCTAAACGAATGTTAAAAACATATCATGGCCACAAGCAAGAAACGAAAGAAAAGAATATCATAAAATGCAAAATATGGTCAAGACATTTTATATAGCACGTGGGCAAAAGCCAAACATGAGCTCTACCCCTTCATCATGGCCATCACCCTGGTTCCTAAGGCCCTTGAGTGCCCCACACATCATTACGAAACCCATGCACATCCCTACCCCTGGTGGGCGATGAACTACCCCACCTTTGTTAATTTTCCATGGCAGATGAGATTTTGGGTTAGTGTCTTAAAATCTCTGACATAACCAACTCAAATGCTTCAACTTATCCTACTTTGCACAGCGGAAAATAACACATCAATGAATCATGAGATTTTTAAACTTTTTCAACCCATCTTTGTTATATTATCAACATATAATACAACTATATAGGGCTCCTGTACTAGGGTTAATGGCCCCCATGCATCCACAAGTACAGATACAAACAAGAACAAGATACATTGATCGTCTAGCTGATGTAGAGCTCAATCACAGCTGCCATGATCGTATCTTGAGCACATCTGTTAGGTCCTTCAACTCCCCATCTGCAGCATTTGCCTCTACCAATGAACCAAGTCCATATGCCCACTGATCATGGCTCCACTTTCACTCACATTGATTGTAAGTCCATCTACACATTAACACATCGAGACTTCGTTTGAGTTGTTCACAACTTCGTTTGGAATAACTCCTTTTGCCCACTACTGCTCCTCAGCTACACAGGGTCTTCTTCTCACTATAGCCTTCCATTGCTGCTTATATGAAGGCTTACACAGGGAAGGAAGGTTGCCACCTATCACTCTTGCAAGTCTCTTCTCCAACAATGAACATGGGCTGATGTGATCTACTCCCTTGACCTCCTTTCTTTGTCCTTCAAGAACTAGTCCTAAGCTCACCAATTTTGCCACTACTAACAGTCCATTAGTCCTTCAATGTACTATACTTAGGGCTCCAATCTTCACCCATCTTACAACTTCCAAGGTCCTTCTTGACAAGCTAATCTAGGGCTACTGCAGGTCACCTACTCGCTACCCTCCAACAGCCTTAAGGCACCCAAATGCATTTGTCCACCTGGACCCTTCATATATGCCCACTTACAATCCCATCTGGACTGATCTAGGGCTCTAAGTAAATTGCCCCCTATTCTACAATAGAGGAGCTATTGCACAGATCTGGGACTTCCATTATGCTACTGCTCCAAACCTTGAAGTTGCTCTATAAATCTGCCCTCTTCTAGGGCTTGTGCAAGCTGCCCTTTAATCTACAATTTGAGTCCTCAACTTACACAGATCTAGGCTACATCTAGGGCTTTGATCTACTTACTGTCCACACACTATGAACAGACCTCCAATGCTCATCAATTTATCCTCTGTCGCTCACGGTATACCTATGCAATCATCCTGAGCTCACCAAGTCTGCCACAAAGATTTTTGTCTCCTTCTATAGGATCTCGGTCCTCTCTTTTATACAAGCATAGACCATTAACCAGACCTCAGGAGCAAACTGATATTATGCATTGGATTTGATTTGGACACTTGTTTCTGAGGCTACGGTCTTCCTCAGGGTTTTTGTCCATGTTCCAGAAATACCCTAACTTGGCTACTAACCAGACCTCAAAAAACTCATCCTATCCTTCTCTTCTAATTGTGCTAGTCCACAAATTAGTGCGACCTTCCTTTGTTGAAATAAGGAATTGCAAAGAGGGGGGGTGAATCACTAATTAAGAAACTCTTATACCTTTTCTTTGTATGCTTACAGTCCCTTCTTATATTCTTTAACTTGTGAGAGCATTAAAGCAATGAAACAACAATATTTCGTGCACATATATTCTAACAACAATCACATGAGTAGCACACATTTGACACTGTGTTTTTCACGTGGAAACCCAGAGGGAAAAAACCACCAATTTGTTGTTTGTTTATGGTGTAAATTAAGCACCCACTTAATTACATCTACTTGTTTATGAGCAACCACTCACAGGAGGCACCAACCCCCTTTGGTTAGCAAGCACCAACTTGCTAAGAGGCGCCAACCTCTTTAATATGCAGGCACCAACCTACCCTTGACATTGTTCTACTATTTCATACAATTTTCAAACTGAAAACAAAGACATACAATTATACAAGTAAAATACCACTAGATGGTTGTTTGTAGATTTAACTTTTGGGCTCTGATTTCTTAGCTCACTTGTAGCAGATCCCCTCTTGTTGCTCACAGCAACACTTCTTATGCACTCTACCTTCACTGTCAATCACTGCTCCTCTGCACTACCCTTGCAATTCTCTAGAGCAGTCTTGTTGCACTTCGTATTGTATAACACAGTGTCCTCCTTGGTGCTTCGACCTCCGTATCTCACTGCACACAACTCACCACACAGTGTACTCTCAATCTACTCAACTCCCACCACTTCTCCAATACAGGCAATGGTTTTGTTCTACTGAGGCACTTTGCGCTAGGTAGACTCTACTACATGTCTTTTGGCTTCCCAAATGTACTTAGGTTGGCCTCCCTCGCCACTGTTGCATCTTCTATCAGTTTCTTGTCAGTGCAGAAACATAGATTGACCTTGAAGTCCTTCATCGCCAAACTGCATGGAGCTCCATGCTGAGAAATTAATTCTCAGGTGACATACACACTACTTCATTAATCCCATACTCACTTGTCGCTCCACATTTATTGCTTCACAGATTGCAGACGTGACTGCTCTATTCTTATTTATTATTGCTGCAAATGTGGTCCTTGATTTTGTGTTGCAGAGTTTTCTGCAGGTTCAGCTCCTTTCAAGCTACCTACTCTTGTGTTCCTTCTTTTAATTTTGTTGTTGCCGACCCATATGCCTTTTACTTCTCTATACTGGGCTATCGGTAAAATTCCACATTGTTACTCTAACGCGGCGCTATGTTCTGATATTCCTCAGACCCTTAGCTCCTTCTGCTTATCCCCTTGAGCATTCCTCCTCCATGGGACTGAGGGTTGTGACCACCCGCTTAGCATAAACGTGCTAGGCCTTCAGGCTCTTACTGGGGGGCATTCTTCCTTTGTTAATCGCTCTGCCCCTTGGTTCTCCAAATCCTCATGACCATGTGCCAAGTCCATATCAGAAGCTCCCTATATCATAACTTTTCCAAACACCAACTATTCTAAATTTCCGACATCTTCAACCTCCGATATGACGTCATCACTCCACGTGGCATCTCCTCAAAGGTGACATGTGTCACTCAATTCTGGCCCACTTGACTACCCAATGAGGTTAAATATGCCTACCACATGTCCTACCATACTACCACGTCATGCTAACGTCAGATGCCACTGTGGCATGTCAGAGCCAATCATAGGCTACCATGTGTCCTGATAGAGGAGAGAGAAGAAGGCTCGTAAACCCTTGGTTTTGCACTGAAATCCTTTGTTAATCCTCTTTTGGCATTTCTCGAAGCTTTTAAAGATTTATTAGCACTTATTAATATCGCAACTTTTCAATGGTTCTTCACTTGATGAAGTTTCGATACTCCAACCCCCGATACGTCGATGTTGCAATGTGCCACTTGCGCCAACACGCTGATCTTTAGGGTTTCGATATTGTGATGTGCCACTGTCCTGATGCACCAATCTCTGATATTCCTTATGCGTCGATTTTTCGTAGCATCAATATGCTCGGGTTCTGATATCAGATCTTAATGCATTCAAACCTCCGACATAGCTTGCTCCAATGCTCCAATATGCTAGACCTCCGACATCCCGATTTCGGATATGTCGATATGCCTTCCTTCTTAAGGCTTCAATTCCCTGAACTTCAGTAAGCCATAACTTTTGATCCGGGAGTCCATTTTTGAACTTCCACATATCATTGGAAAGATCTTCCAGACCACTTTCCAATGGAGAGGGTCTGATGTATGCTTTGAGCCCATCTGCCACCTCTAAGATGGCTCCAAAATCTTGGACAGCTGAAATCCTAAACTCCCAACCACCATAGTCATCATTTTATGGCTTCTCCAATAAGCCTGCTACTATGATGATTCTCTACATGAAGACTGTAGCGACCAAGGACTTCCAAATGGTCCATCACTGTGATGATTCTCTACATACCACTCCAACAACCATGGGGTTCCTCCTGGGCCATCACTGCCAACATCTACTACATCCAAGCTAGTCTGGTTGACATCAGTGCCAACATTCATGCACAGTACTAGAACAACCACCATCAATTGTCCAACATCCTTCCTATAGCAACCTGGGTATGTGGCCTTATATTTGTGACAAATCTTCCCTAAACTAGGGCTTAATAAGTCTGATGTTTTGGATCTCAAGAACAACTACTACATCTCGTAGCAATCGATTAACAAGAAGCAGATCTACCACCTTTCAAGATGCTTCTTCTTGGAACCATGAAGGTCACGGCTCTGAGCATAGAAGTCTAAGGTTTTCAGCCTGATCAGATCTCCACTTAACCTCACAAACCTCACGTTACAAGCTCCACATTTTCTCGTTGTTGCTCAAGGTCATGCGGCTTCCCTTTCTGCAACTTTGTTGCCCAGAGGTCACGACACTCTCCTTGATACTTGAGGTTCTACAGCCTAATATTCAGAGGTCTATCGAGTATATTTATGCCCAGATTCCATCCATCCAACCACTCTTCCTTACCCGGCCTTGCCAGATCTTGTAAAGTTGAACCACCCTTGTTCTTCTCTACCTTCTTGGCATGGCACCTAATCTTTGCAGCCTGCTTCTTTTACTGTGATCGAAGGCACTTGAGATGATCAGATTCGATCTCCCTTGGCCTACAAGCTCAACCTTCCTTGGAGCTACATTCTTGCAACCCTTCTCGACCAAGTGAACTTCTCTCGCTTGATACATAGCCTTATGCTAAGGCCTTCTTTAAATAGATTTCCCAAGCCTTCTTAGGAACCCTCTAGACCTTAGGGGTTTGATCTTCTTTTAGACTTATGAATTTAATTTTAATTTCCATTCATTTTTATTTTTAAATTTTAAACCCCAACTAGGTCTAAAACCCCTTCACTTGGATCTTTTGCTCACAAACCCAATCTGGGTTTGTGGAATACCTCCTAAGCTACAGTTTTCAACACTCCCTCTTAGCAAAGGAGGTACTTCCGTTGAAGTATCCAACATCATCAATGACACTAGCCCACCTGGCATCCATCTCTACATCATACCCTATAGAATGGATCATTGTCACCGTACAGTGTCTCTGCCTCATCAGACCCTGAAGACCTTACACTTCCTTAGGGTTGCTCCCTCTGAAGCTAGACTCCCTCTGAGTCTACATGATCTCCACTGGCCCACATGCTTCCATAAGCAACTCTAATTTGCTATACCTTCAAAGTAGCTCTGATACCATGTTAATTTTCCATGGCAGATGAGATTCTGGGTTAGTGTCTTAAAATCTCTGACATAACCAACTCAAATGCCTCGACTTATCCTACTTTGCCCAGTGGAAAATAACACATCAGTGAAGCATGACATTTTAAAACTTTTCAACCCATCTTTGTTATATTATCAACATATAATACAACTATCTAGGGTTCTCATACTAGCGATAATGGCCCTCATACATCCACAAGTACATGATACAAACAAGAACAAGATAAATTGATCGTCTAGCTAATGTAGATCTCAATCACGGTTGCCATGATCGTATCTTGAGCACATCTGCTAGGTCCTTTGGCTCCCCATCTGCAGTATCTGCCTCTATCAATGAACCAAGTCCATTTTCCCATTGAACATGGCTCCACCTGCTCTCAAGTTGATTGTAAGTCCATCAACACATCGAGACTCTGTTTGAGTTGTTCAAAACTTCGTTTGTTCAAAACTTCGTTTGTGAACAACTACTCCTGCCCATTGTTTCTCCTCAACTACACAGGGTATTCTTCCCACTATAGCCTTCCACTGCTACTTATATGAAGGCCAACATAGGGAAGGAGTGTTGCCACCTATCACTGTTGCAAGTCTCTTCTCCAACAATAAACATGGGCTAATCTGATATGCTCCCTTGACCTCCTTTCTTTGTCCTTCAAGAACTAGTCATGAGCTCACTAATCTTGCCACTACTAGCAGCCCATTAGTCCTTCAATGTACTGTACTTAGGGCTCCAATATTCACCCATCTTAAAACTGCCAAGGTCTTTCTTGACAAGCTAATCTAGGGCTACTTTGGGTCACCTACTCATTGTCGTCCAATAGCCTTAAGGCACCCAATACATCTGTCTATCTGGACCCTTTAGATCTGCCCACTTACAATCCCATCTGGATTGATCTAGGGCTCTGAGTAAACTGCCCTTTGTTCTGCAATAGAGGAGCTATTGCACAGATCTGGGAGTGCCATTATGTTGTTGCTCCAAACCTTGAAGTTGCTCCATAAATCTACCCTCTTCTAGGGCTTGTGCAAGTTTCCCTCTGTTCTGCAATTTGAGTCCTCAAATTGCATAGATCTAGGCCACATCTAGGGCTTTGATCTACTTACTATCCACACACTATGAACAGACCTTCAATGCTCATAAATCTGTCCTCTGTTGCTCACAATATACCAATGCAATCATCCTGAGGTAACCAAGTTTGTCACAAAGATTTTTGTATCCTTCTATAGGATCTCAGTCCTCTCTTTTGTACAAGCATAGACCATTAACCATACCTCATGAGAAAACTGATATTATGCACTGGATCTGATATGGACACTTGAATCTGAGGCTACGGTCTTCCTCCTTAGGGTTTATGTCCATGTCCCAGAATTACCCTAACGTGGCTACTAACCATACCTCAAAAAACTCATCCTATCCTTCTCTTCAAACTGCGCTAGTCCACAAATTAGTGCAGCCTTCCTTCCTGTAGCAACCTGGGTATGCGGCCTTCTATTTGTGACAAATCTGCCCTAAACTAGGGCTTAATAAGTTTGTTGTTCTGGATCTCAAGAATAGCTACTATATCTCCTAGCAATCAATCAACAAGAAGCAAATCTACCACCTTTCAAGATGCTTCTTCTTGGAACCATGAAGGTCACGGCTCTGAGCATAGAAGTCTAAGGGTTTCGGCCTGATCAGATCTCCACTTGACCTCACAAACCTCACGTTACAGGCTCCACATCTGCTCGTTGTTGCTCAAGGTCATGCGGCTTCCCTTTCTGCAAATTTTAGGCCTTGCAACCCTCCAAATCATGTTTCCCAGAGCCACGACACTCTCCTTGATACCTGAGGTTCTACAGCCTAATCTTCAGAGGTCTGTTGGGTATACTTATGCCCAAATTCCATCCATCCAGCCACTCTCCCTTACTCGGCCTTGCCAGATCTTGTAAAGTTGAACCACCCTTGTTCTTCTCTACCTTCTTGGCATGGAACCTATGCTTTGCGACCTGCTTCTTTTACTGTGATCGAGGGCACTTAAGAAGATCAGATTCTATCTCCCTTGTAGCCCTCCTTGGCCTACAAGCTCGACCTTCCTCAGAGCTACATTCTTGCAGCCCTTCTCGACCAGGTGAGCTTCTCTCGCTTGATACATATCCTTATGCTAAGGCCTTCTTTAAATAGATTTCCCAAGCCTTCTTAGGAACCCTCTAGACCTTAGGGGTTTGATCTTCTTTTAGACTTAGGAATTTAATTTTAATTTCCCTTTAATTTTTCTTTTTGAATTTTAAACCCCAACTTGGTCTAAAACCCCTTCACTTGGATCTTTTGCTCACAAACCCCTTTTTGTGACCAAAATTCTCACAAACCCCATTTAGGCTTGTGGAATACCTCCCAAGTTACACTTTTCAACAACCTTAAGGGGGTAATAGTTTTTGCATATCTCTCACAGCATGCTCTTATTTCCTAGAGGCCCGAGGAGTAATACAAAGAAAAATCATAAAAAGGCAAAAGGAAAATAATGAAAGGTGGAAAAATAAAGGTCGGGGTAACTCATGTATCCACGATTTCTCCCTCCTACATCTATACACCCAAATATGTGGACATCCCTCATCATTAACATCCAATGTTCCACCAAGACTCTGGGACGGGGAGACGCGGGTGTGGGGAGACGCACAAGGGGGACGTGTGGGAGTACCCTCAAATTTTAGGGAAATTTAGTGGGGACGGGGGACGTCGGGGTATATAATTCTTTATATATATATATATATATATATATATATATATATATATATATATATATATATATATATATATATATATATATATATATATATATATATATATATATATATATATATATCAATTCATATTCAATAATGAAAGCATAAATACAATGATACATACATAATTGAATTAAGTAATGAAATACATTGATCCATCCTCATCATCCTTAACAATACATAAATGATTCATCCATAGACCACAAGATTCAATAATGAAATACTCTTATACATATTTATCATTCATTATTCACCATTCTAGAATCTACATTGATTTAAAAATTAAATGCATCATTCATCATTCTAGATTCTAAATTGATTTAAAATTAAAATTTATCATTCATCATTCTAGAATCTAATTAGTACTAAGCAAAATAGACTATAATAGATACTGAAATCTAAAGACTGGAATAGTAAATTGATATAACTAAACTCAAAAACAGTGGAGTGATGAGTCTAAAAGTCAATCTAAAGTACAGAGAAGGCTTGGTGCTCTTGATTAAATACTAATTCCATATCCTTGTACATGACAAAATGCAATGGAAACATTGCAATCCATCGAACCCTGAATTCCTGAAAAACTGTTAAGTCTGCTGGATTTTGAGTGAGATCTAAAATTCTACTTTCTACATATGATCCAATGAGATCAGAACCACTCTCAAACATCCTGAGTCATTTCATGGTAATGTTAAAAATTTAAGTAAAAGGATGAAAATGAAAGATAAAGGAGAATGTCACTTTTACTTTAAGAATTTAACATTACCATAAATTGCATAGCATTAGTAAGGAAATATGATCAAATACTAGGTTTCCCCTGTCATAAATCATTGTTTACAAGCAATTTTAAGGGGGACACATGGCCCATTTTGAGGGGGGACGCCCAGTCGTCCCCCTTTTGGGGAGTCGTGTCCCCCACACTGGGGAAACGTCCCCCTTTGTGTCTCCCCACGTCTCCCCAAAAGGGGGACGTGAGGAAACGTTTCCCCAGATATCCCCCCATCCCGGGTGTGTGGGGTGCGAGGGGTGCGCGCACCCGACCCTAGGGGACGCGTCCCCCTGGAACATTGTTAACATCCTTGAACCCATGGCATTTGGCTTTAATACCCCCATGTCCCCATCTGTCTCATCATTATTCACATGACACCTATTAATTAAAGAATTTACCTTGGACCTATCTTTCCCGTTAGAGGCTGGGAACACCTAATAGGATTGTTTATTAGCCACAACTACCTAGGGAGGTAACAATATTATAAGCTTAGAAACCCAAATTTGGAAGGGAAGCCCACTATGAAGTCTCAATGTGCCCTTGATTAACAAGCTTGGTTCACTTAGATGCACTAATGAATGATTGTACCTAATGGTGAGGAAGTTCATTGGATCTTATATGTAATTGGAAGGTGGTTTCTTCATGGGTTAAGCAACTTAATTGGGGCCCAAGCCACTAGAGGATCATATTGACACTCCTAGGGGATGCTTTGAGAGCCATGGGACTCCATCATGTGTTAGAGCATCATTTCATGCCATGGGCACCTTCAACTCACCTCAACAGGATGCTCATTGCCCCATATTATTTACGAGATGATGCACTCAGACTAGTGGGCCCCAGCCCGCTTAGCATATTATGGCAGTTGATCCAAGGCTCAGAGGAGCTTTTTCTCACCCTTGAAACATGGGAGAGCAAGCACCATTGTTAAAGCCCTCATCATTGGAGCAGTACAAGCGTTTCTATCATCAAGAGGCCCATGAGACCGGTTCTTGTGGCCCAAACTCAATTTGGGGCCCTAGATGATGACTTGCATGGAGAGTAAAGGACCATCCGCTTGTTCGAGATTTATAGAGCCCTCTCTCACATTTTGGCACAAAGAGGGCTCAATGTGGTCCTCCAACAGCTGCACATCAACATGACATCATCAATTCGGCGAGCATTTGTATGGCTAATTTATAATTTGTGAAAGCTACTTGGTCAGCGTGTGACCAAGGCTTGTTTCTTGCCCATTATTTTAATGTTTTGGGGGCTAATTAGCCCAATTCGACTTAGTGATACTCATATAAATAGAACTCGCTCTCATTTGTGAGAGATCATCGTCACACTTGGATTAGTTTTCTTGTAAAAGAACTCACACTTTTTCTTTGGAGCTATTGGAGATTATTTTGGTGCATTTTGATGTGTGGAAGATGATTCGCTTTTCTTCTTTGGAGCTTCTTCTTGAATGATGGATGGATATATTGCATGTCTCCTTGTAAGTGCTTAATGTTGATGGAATTTTTCTTTGAAAGTTGTTTAATGTATGGAATTGTTGCTCTAGAATATGCAAATTTGTGAAGAATCAAGATTAAATTTGGAAAGCTTTTCTAGTAGAGTATTGCATATGTTATCCAATGCAAGGCATGTAATGAATGTTCCTAGTGAATTAATGGCTTTGAATTCTTCATGAAACTCCATTATATCTTGAAGAGGGTAAATGTTTGAAATTGGCACCTAGGGCATCGATTTTGAGCCTCCTTAAAAGACATTTTATCTTATCTTAAGCATCTCAAGACTCCATTGCCCAAAGGGCTAGGCACTAGTCCAAGAATTTTCGTGATAAAATTTCTCTTTCTTTATATTTTCTCCTCCTAAATTTTTTTCCCCTAAAGGTGGGGCGGAAATCTAGGGCTTGCAACAAAATTTTAGGGCGTTGATTTTTCAAGAATTTGAGGGTCCAGACATCAAGCTCAGGGTCTAGGATACTTATGCTCCAAGTTTGGTGGGCATCCGCCTCAATTTCATCCATAAAATCTCTTGCCCTCGGTGCTACTCCAAGAGGGAAAACCTAGGTCGTTCTCTCTCATCTTGGGGACTTCGTTGAGGTTTGTATAAGATTAGAATTCATTGAAATAAATCATAAGAAAACCTTTCTTCTCCCCTGCCTTGACCTAGTGAGCACCTTGGAAGTATTTCTTCCCATGATTATTCATAGAACCCTAGGTCTAGCACAAGTCTTTCCTAGGTCTCTCAGAGAAATCAAAGAGCCTCTAGCAAGTGTTAAGACATCACATTGAGCTTCTATCAAAGGTCCTATCCCATCACTTGGAATCTTGACCTTAGGAATACCTCTTATCATCATAAATCTCAAACCCTAAGTCTTGATATCCTCTTAGGCCTTTGTTGGAGAGCATTTAGATTTCCTTGAAGCATTGAGCCATTGTTGTGTCTATCCTTAAATGGGCTCTGTGGAATCAGTTCACACCTAATCATTAGTCTATTCATTCCTAGTAATTCCCCTCTTACCGGGACTCCTCCCATTGATGAAACCCCGTAAAAAGCAGGGGACTTTGACTTGGGTGACAATGGGTCATCGTCCCATAGTTGTCACCTAGTCTAGTAGTTGTCCCTTAGGTTTTCCCCTCCTTAGGGCCCTGCTAGATGGTGTGGTAACATTTTTGACGTCGTTGTCAGGGAGGAAGCAGGTCTACCTCCTTGGTCAGACATTTAAAGAGGTGATTCCTTTAATGACAATATAGATCCTCTTTTGGTAACTCCATTGGAAGAACGAAGCACTTGTTCTTCATTGAAGCTACAAGTTAATGATTGTAGGGTGAAGCAAGCATCTCTCAAGGCATTTTGAATTCACCTTGGAAACTCCTGCATGATTGACATGTGTAACCTAATAAAATGGCTTACCTTGATAAGATCCCCACCTTGGACTGTTGAGAACCCTAGGGCGTAGTAATTATGTGATTTATCTTCTATTAGTAATTGCTTGTGAGTGTTTTTTACTTCTTTAGATTAGGATCTTATTTTACTTAGGTTTTTAGTGTTCTTCTTCATCAAATAGCTACCAATGCATAAACCATAAAGAGACAAGAGACACAAAATGTAGGCTATCAACCAGGGCCAAAACATCTCACTCTTTGAGAGGAAAACCCGAACACATTCTTCTTCTTATAGAGATTCCAATTGACAAATACCAAGACCAAGACCTTTGACCTATCTACCACTCCAAGACCAAGACACGAGATCCTTAGCCAATGATAGTCAACCTTTTGCTCCTTTCTCCTTCTCGACTTCTTCTTCAACCTTGGCTTGCTTTAGACTTTCGGCCTTCTTCCACTTCAGCTCCCTAGGAGGACTGCACCACTGCTACAACAAACTTCTCCTCTCCTCGGTCTTCACTTGCAATATATTAACTTTCGGCCTTCTTCCACTTCATCTCCCTACTGCTGCAACAAACTTCATCCTTGTTGTTGTAACAGGCTTGTAGTAACAGACTTATTTTCATCCTTACTATTATAACAGACTTCTAGTACATATAGGTGTTTTCTACCCTTGAAACAGTCCCATAAAATCCCTTAAGAACCTCACTCTTCCTGTCTTTTACTTCGTTGGTTATGAGAGGCTTCTATCTCCCTTTCTCGCACTTTTTTCCACCGCAGACCACCATAGAAAACCTCACCGAAATTTGACTTCTAAAATGAGCCCTGTTGTCGCTCAAAATGTATAGGCACCGCGACAACGACTCAAGCCGGGCACTGTCACCCTGATCCCCAACCTCTCCATTTAAGTTGTCTCCCAATAGCAGATTATGTGGGGTAGACCCTATGGAAATGAGATGAAGGACTAGTTGGGAACCAACTAATCTAGGAGACGCAGTTGAGTGGCCAAGTACTTGTTTAGATTTAGCAAGATATTAAGGATTCGATTAGATTTATAAGATTTGAAACTAGTGCCTTGTGGAGTCAATACTCTTGCTTTACAAATTTTAAGACCAAGTACAAGATGGACAACTAGTGATTTGATGAGTAACTATCTAATACGAAATGCAATTCCTAGGATTTATGTGAGATGCAAGAATCTTGGTTGATTTTACTTAAATGTCTATTCTAAGTATGTCATTTGATCTTTGTTTGTATTGAGCCTAAACTTTATAGCAAATGGTAGAGAGAAGTCAAGGTAAGCACACGAGGGTGTGATTAACAATCCCTCTCCTTGAAATCTAACGTACCCAGTGCCTCCGGTGCTACAGAGGCTGTGACTCTGATGACTACAAGGTCACCGTTTTAGATACTAAAAAGGTTAGACTTATCAAGAGAAGACACAAAGGTGTTCCTATTTCTCTATCAACCAAGCTTATGCTTGGAGGTCAGTTATTAAATGCAAGACTAACTTAGGGTGCAAATGCAAGGTGAGATTAGTGTATGATTAACGAAGCAAGATTGTAAAAGCTTCGGAGCACTTAGATTACGATTTAATCTGAGTTATATGCTAAGTACTTAAAAGATTCAATGGACAATCCCAATCACAAAGATAAATGTCAATTTTGAAAGAGCCAACAAGATATAATAGATGATTGAAATGCATAATTTACCACAAATCCACAATAGAGCACTTATTCAATCTCAATGTAAAATGCCAACGGCAATTGCTTGGAGATGCAATTAGATCTTCAAACTAATCATTTATCTTTAGATTTTACTCAATGCTATGAAATTTCAATGAAACTCAATTTAGAGAGAATTAGATTTAAAGACAGTTGTCTTCCACAATTCAATGAGACAAGAAAACTTTTGAGAAAACATCAAATGTCAACAATTCTTTAGATCTATTTGCTTGACCAAATATATGAAATGAATGTTCTTTAGGTAGTGAGCTTAAGTGAGCACAGATTCAGATCATATAACCCAGAGAAAACCAACAATTATCCTGATGATGCAAACAGTTCATCAATGAGCAAAAACATACTTGAAATTTCAGAGATTATGTTTAGGACAGCAGTTAATTCTCTTGTGATAGCAGTGAAGTTAACAGTGAACTACCTCTATGCCAAATGCCTTTAACAAACCCAGAATATTCAATTTCTTCATAAGCAACTTGAAATGCAAATGAAAAGACAAATATACCACTGTTATGTTCAAATTTCAGAGATTATATCTATGACAGCAGTTAAATTCAAAGTTTGTAAGAGCAGCAAGTAAACCTATGTCAGCAAAGAGAAAGCCTGCTGCAATCAGATTTATCAACGATCTGAAAACTCTTATGACAGTCACTTAAAATTTGTGATAAAATTAATTAATTAAATCCTCAAGTGTGTTTAAAAATCCTTCGGTGAAATATGAGTTTAATGTCATTGCTTTAGATATGATTAGCTTAATTAATTAGACATTGAATGGATAAGGGTTTAGAAGCGAAACCTAAGGCCCTAGGCCTTGAAGTAGTTTGCCAAATTTCTTCCAATGAATGCCACAAATTTTGACCAAAGTTCTCTGCAAATTTTGATGAAGTGCTAACCCAGAAAATGACTTTTCTCCTATAGCCACTAAATCAAATCTAAATATAGTCTGGATAGCAAGAAGAAAAAGCCAAAGATGGGCCTGTGTTAATGTCTAAGGAGCAAATTGGAGGTTGTAAGGTCTACTGTAAAAAATAGAGAGGCAACGCGAAGGTTGAAAGGCTCCTACAAGCAGCGTTGAAGGCTTCTGGGGAAACACAGTCAAGGGAAGATCTCCCACGGGCCTTGAGGCCATGACAGAGCAAGGGAAAACAAGGTTAAGGGTTGCATTCAGCGTTGGAGGAAGAAGACCGGAGGACTTAAGGAGCAGCAGCAAGCAAAGTGAAGGTAGCGGAGGAGCTGAAAGGTTAAGGTGAAGGGCTAGAAGGAGTTGCGGCAAAGGGAGATAGGCTGAGCAGGCAGAGCGAAGGTAGCAGAGGAGCTGAAAGGTTAAGGTGAAGGGCTAGAAGGAGCTGCGGCAAAGGGAGATAGGCTGAGCAGAGGAGGGAGGCAGCAAGGAAGGGAGTTGTGGATGGAAGAGGAGGTCAGGCCAAGGAGATGAGGGTGCCGAGAAGGGAAGGAGATGCAGCTAGTGAGGAGGGACTGCAGCAGGGAGCAAGGGCCACGGCAGAGGAGGAAGAGGGAAACGGAGGATGGATAAGGGAGCAAAAGAATGGCAGGGTGTCGTGAGCAGAAAAGAGGAGAGAGGAGGGTGCCTGGAGGCTACAGTGAGGAGAAGAAATCTAGTTAAGGGCTGCATGGAGGATGAAAAAAGCAGTGTGAGGGTTGTTGGCGTGGACCAGGGAGCCGAGGAGGGCTATGAGGGCCACTGAGGGTCTGCATTAGGCCTCTAGGGCCTTAAAAAAAATTCTCAATGCTTCACAAAAAAATATTTATCAAACCCCAATCTTCTTCAGTCAATGGACAAAATTTGATTTGTGGCCCTGCAAACAATATTTGAGACAAGATCTTGCCCTCCAGGGCCTAGATCTATCTCAAAACCCCAAAATTTCCTTGAATAATTTCAAATCTCCACATGCACAAAACAAAAATAAAAATTATTGTAATGACCCATCTTGATTCACGAGTAGCAGAGCAATATTAGCATGTATACAAGGCATGCATATGATACCTACATATGCATGCATCGCATATATCGCACTAGTATACATCAATGTGGAAAAAGTCAAAGTTGGGATTAATTCTGCAAGGATCCAAAAGTTGAAAAACTTGTCAAAGTTGGTAGTTTTTTGAAAAAGTCGGCAAAATTTAAAAAAAAAACACAAAATTATTCATTTTTTTTATTTTTTTTAACATCTAGAGTATCCACAACATCAAATAAATGCATTTCCACATAAACATGTAACGTAAGCTAATATATAATATGTATATGAAGTCTAGTGCTACATCACATATCAAAATAGTGAATCAACTCCTGAATTTTGAGTCCTATCTGAGTCTTAACTCTCAAGAGTCAAAATATCAACAAAAAATATAATAAATGTATATAATGAGTCATCAAGTAATCAGTCACTGAGATCCTCTTCCCCTTTTAATTTTTGTTTCCTAATTGTATTAAGAAATAAGTCATGCATTTATTCAGTAGATTGTAATATGCTTGGGTAATAAGGTATCAGGTGGTAGGTCCAATGAAAATTAACAGTGAGTGTCACAGTAGATGTGAAAATTAACGCTTGGTGACTCCAAGTTGCTTATTTTCTGAGAAAACAGTAGATATTAGATTACTAACCTAGCCTTGGCATCTATTATTCAAAAACTCTTGGAGGTAAAATCCACCTCTGATACATAACCTTTCCCCACATTTACAAGGAGTTCACCACTAAAGAAGATTCCCTTTCAAAATGTGCTCTCATTGCAAGAAGGATCTTTGCTGTCACAAGATTTCACAAGTACTTTGTTCCTGTTTGAAAAATGGGTTCTTTTTTGAGGCACTGGTTTTGTTTTTTTTGGACAGGTTGTTATTTGATCTTCATGACCTCCTCTTTGTTGTTTCTTCTGGAAGCATTCAACAACTGTAACAATGTTTTTGATGGTGTGGGGTTCTTTCTACAGAAGACTATTGTATGCCTGTCCTTTTGGTACTTTTTTAATCTTTTGAAGGGGCAGTGGTTGTTAGAGTCTGGATCACTGAAAGCCTGGAGGCTTAGCCAATGTATACTTTGCTTTCTAACTAGAAATATGAAGTATAAAGATTTGTTTTTCCTTGGAAAATAAAAACATATCTTAACGTCAAAACTAATAGATTACAAATGAGACTACTATACTCGCAAAAAGTATGACAAACAATACAATGCAATAACTTGAAAATGCATGGATGGAAGCTTCAATTTACATTTTTTCACCTTTGCGGCCTCTTTATCCGCGGCCTGGGAAGGGAGGCAGACTTTTTGGGTCGACTCCCGATCTAAGCCAATGTATACTTTGCTTTCTAACTAGAAATATGAAGTATAAAGATTTGTTTTTCCTTGGAAAACAAAAACATATCTTAACCTCAAAACTAACAGATTATAAATGAGACTACTATACTCGCAAGAAGTATGACAAACAATACAATGCAATAACTTGAAAATGCATGGATGGAAGCTTCAATTTACAGTTTTTTCACCTTTGCGGCCTCTTTATCCGCGGCCTGGGAAGGGAGGCAGACTTTTTGGGTCGACTCCTGATTAAATCGGGAGTATAAGGAAAAAATCGCGAATTTTTCCTTTGTGAAAATATCGCCAAAAAGTCGGGGGATTAAATCGTTTAGTTCAAAAAATCGCGTTTTTAGGATTAAATCGGGATTTTTTGCAGAGTTTTTCCACACTGGTATACATATTAGCTGATATTGGAAAATGTCTAAGTATAGAGTAATGAATTAATTATTGAAGTACTAAGTAAATACCTAACTCACTAGAACATAATGAATATGTAGAGTGGGGCACTAAATATACCATCCCTATAATATGAAACAAATTAAGGTACTATTCAAAAATATATATATTAATAAATACAAAGGACTTTACAAGGTAAAAGGGAAATTAAAATAAACAACATTCTTATATTAACTAAATGAATTATACATGTTATTTTACAAAAAAATATAACATAAAACTATATCAAGAAAAGGAACTAAATAATATAATTAAAAAGGCATATGACAAACATTGAATAAAGTTCTTAAATAAAATATAAAAACTAAAATAGTCGACAAAACCTATTTCTTAAAAGTAAAAGAAAAATCAAATCCATTCAATTTAACCAAACAATGTTATTTAATAGTTATAATGAAAAGTGGCCGCCTCTGAAGATCATGGAGGTTCCACGTAATAAGATAAGTACAAGGAAAACAGATGGACGACGAAGGTGGAGACAGTGAAAGGAAGGGAAGACGGTGGAGTTTTGGTGATATAAGGAGAAGCGAGGGAGTGCAAAAGGGGAGGGTTTTTTTTTTGGGAGAAATGGAGAGGGAACAGCGAAGAAAATTGGGAACTGAAGACTAAGTTGCTGAACTGAGAGATTGGAATTGAGAATCGGAGATCCGAGCAATTTTTTTTCAACTTTTGGGCACGGGGGTCATAGTACTTCGATTACGAAGTATTTTGAAGTTGGGTACCAAGGATTGTACCCAATTTGGCTGGAAGGTTTTGGTCATTTGGTAACAAGAGTGAAATTGGGAATGAGGACAGCTTGGGAGCGACATCAAATTCAAAGCAAAACAAACAATGGGAGCAAGAGTCGCGGTAGAGCAAACAGGTAGGTACTCAATAGAAGAATTGATAAAATTTTGTATTAAATTTACATATACTGGTATTTTGTGAACAATTTTTTGTTAAACCATGTAAAATTTTAGATTTAGGGCTTCACAATGATTCTTAGTATGAATTTGTTAAACTCTGTTAAATTCATTAAATTTAGGGCATTTTAGGGCCCTACAAATACCAAAGACCAAATATATATACCAAGATTTGAAAATGAAACCCTAATGTTACAAAATTAAAATGAAATTACTTCAGATCTATACAATTAAAATACAAATATACTAGATTTGATGAGTATGAGTCCAACTCTACTCCCATATCTATAGATATAAGCTCTTCTTGGTCAGATCTATCAATTAACTCAATATATGAACGATAAATAATTTTTTAATGAAGCACTAGCCAAGAAAACCTACAAGAGAAACTTCGTTAAATAGACCTCGCGGTTTCAATCAAGAAGGCTCTTCAAATCTTATGCCCTGGGAGTTGGTTGGTCCAACCGAGAGCTTCCCTTAACACCCAAGTTTTTGAATATAAAGCATATTTGCACACTCAAATCAAGTTGTCAGATCGATAGAGATATAAAACAACACTATAATCTCTAAGAATTAGAGATACCTATTAATTCAATTAAATAAAAATGTTATCTTAGATCCAATAACCTAAGTAAGATACATGTGCAATAGATTATTCCCAAAGACTAAAAATCAACAACTTATAAAATAAACTTCAACTGGGAAAATTAAGAACAATATTACTATAAGAAAAATGAGAGTAACACGACCATCAATGAAAACCCCAAAGACTTTGCGTTATTATTATTGCAGAAAAATTACAAGAGAGCTTCAAGAGCTAGTACATGATTCAATGATCGAATCTTTTGTGAGACAAGTGACCTCTAATTTATAGATAGTTCTCCAAACAGCTAGTTGGCTTAATCTCCGTCAAAGTAATCTCGATTGTTGGTAAAGCTTTAATTATCTTTTAATCTCCACCATCGAAATATTTATTTTTTAAGGAATTTTCAAATTTCTCTTTTAATTCTTTTTTAATTAGCTCAAAATTAATTATTTTGAACTAATTTCCTCAAAAAATTGACTTTGACTTAACACCAAGGCCAAGGGTCCAAAATTTCTTGAAATTTTCAATACTCTCTTGGTGAAGGACCTCTAAAAATTAATTTTTCTAGAACCCACGATTGTTTTTTTGTTTTGGAGAATTTATTTTTCCTAAGACTTAATTTGACTCTAATTAATTAAATTTATGGCTTAGGATTTTTAATTTATTTTTGTCAGAAAATTTAATTAATTGACACATCAAGGGATTAATAATTTTTTTCCAACCCTCTAATATTTTTGCACCATAGCTAAAATATTATTTACATAAAGTAATTACATTTCAACCATCAAAGGGGGGAAACCCATTCGTTATATACCTTCAATTATTTTACTCAATTCTATGACTCAATATGATCTAAGAGACTAAGTGATTTTTAATAAAATAATTTAGCCAATTAGCGAAAATTATTCCCTATTCACTTTACAGAAGACTCGACTAGAACACTAGGACTTACCTAAGATCTTGACGACAAAATCCACACTAGCTTTGGGGTGGGGCTAGAGGGAAAAACTTTGTCGATCACTTGTATTTAAACTTTAGAAACACAGATGAATCGGTGATACGAAAAACATCCTAGGATGAAAATCATTATCAAAATAATAGTCTTACCTAGGTTATTACATATATTATGGTGTTACTAAGATCATTTACATTATAAACTTACAGAATGGATTTACAACTTTGACAAATTGTCCACTGATGATGAACCCTAGATGATCTGAACACTCAAACATGATCAAATCCCTTTTGCGAAAAAAGGGTGCACTGCTATAGGGTAGTTGAGATGGAGTGGTCAACAAAGCCGAGTTGCCTATAAATAGTTGTTTGCCTCTGTATGTGAGCCTGTTGATTACTAGTAACATTGGATGTGCTCTAAGCCTCAAATTTTGCAGGGAGACTTGGGCACATGTATTCCAAAGAACCTAGAAAGCGTTTTGAGAAAGTCCACCCAGAGACAGTTTTATTAAAATACTTAATTGTTTTTAATGGGACCCTAAGTCTAAACCTAAGAAATTAAAATAATTAATGGGTATTAATCTAATTGTGGGTGTAACTTCTAGAAGAAGACGAGAATCAAGCAAAAATGATCTTAGCCATTTATTAGCTTCTAATATGGGTCCTTGAATGTCAACAAGAAGATTATTTAAGTAGGCTGAAGAGTCATTTGGAAAATACACAGAGAGAGTTCAGAAGATCGAATTTATGAAGTAGAGTAGCTGCCAGAGAGAGATTCGAAGTGAGCTTTTACAGTGAGGGGCAGGGATAGTATCCGAAGGGAATTCTTCCCAGTTGGAGAATACTAAGCAAAGGAGACAGAGGGAGATCCAACAGTGGTAGCGCAGAGCCAGGGAGGTTGATGCAAAGCTACGCAGGCCCACGCAGAGGCAACGCAGAAGCCAAGAGGAAGTCTGAAAATCTATTGGCAGATCGATTTATATGTCTAGATTCTGGGGTGTGAGACCGAGAGAGTAGAAGTCAAATTTCCAGAGGCAAATAGAGCAGTCAGGAAAAGTGACGCAGTTCCTAGATGGTGAGACACTGGGTTGACAGAGACACTATGCAAAGGCAGTCAGGGGTTGTTCACTCAAGGGTTGGATCATAAGAGTGGCAGGTCTTTATCCAAAGCATCCTGAGCAAGGCAACGTTGTTAGACTGGGATAGTACGTGGGAAGCTCTCAAGCAAGAAGAGTTGAGGAGAGATCTAATCAAGTGCAAGCTTGACGGAAGCAGCAGCAGTGGGTCGAAGCCCAAGGAGGAGGATGAGAATGCAACCCTTGCATCCAAGGGGCAGCAGGAGCAGCGGGCGGAAGAAGAATGTCTTGAAGATCAAATGCTTCAAGTGTGGTGAAATGGGTCATTACGCAACACAGTGTCCTCTCAGGAAGAAGGAAAAAGATGAGAAGCATGATCTGAAGGCTGCACCCACGAAGATCGAAGAGGAGTTCACTGTGACAGCCGAGATATCTATAGGAGGAAGGTGGAATGATTTGGAGTTGTAGTTCAAAAGAGCTACAGATGGGCAGGATCCTTCAGGAGTCCACCTGTCGGATCAATACCTTGCTACGGGAGCCCAGATCAATAGTAGCAAGATGGACTAAGTGTCAGATGGTGTAGAGGAGTGTTGGAGTGACAGATGCAGTGGCTAGAATGCCAAGTCTGAGCAGTGCAGTGCAGAGTTACAGCAGTGTAAGGAGGCATAGTGCAGTAGCAGCAACAACGCAGTGGCTTCAGAGGGATAGTGTGGCACTAGCAACAATCAGATCTTCAGCATTGAGAAGCATCCATGTCGAACACTTGTTCAATAATTTAAGATGTTTTTCATCGCTAATGCAATAGCAACAGCAGTTTGCATAGTAGGGGTAGTTGACAGTGCCAGCAGCAGCACGAATGCATAAATTCAGTGGGAGTTGTAGTACGAATGCAATGTTGATAGTGGCAGTGTCAGCAATAGTACAGTTGCAGCAGTAGCGCAGTAGTTGGTGGACAACATGTTAGACATCAGCAATGCAGAGGACAATAATATGAAGTCAAGGTGATGCTTCAGTGGGAGGCATTGCTAAAGCACATTCCTCACTAAGAAGAAGTGTTGATTTTCGGTAGCATTGGATGTGCTCTAAGTCTCAAATTTTGAAAGGAGGCTTGGGCACATGTATTCCAAAGAACCCAGAAAGCGTTTTGAGAAATTCCACCAGGAAACAGTTTTATTAAAATAATTAATTATTTTTAATGGGACTTTAAGTCTAAACTTAGGAATTTAAAATAATTAATGGGTATTAATATAACTGTGGGTGTAACTTCTAGAAGAACATGAGGATCAAGCAGGAATGATCTTAGTCATTGTTTGGGTTCTAATGTGGGTCGTTGAATGTCAACAAGAAGATTATTTAAAGAGGCTTGAGGGTCATTTGGAAAATATACAGAGAGAGTTCAGAAGATCGAATTTCTGAAGCAGAGCGGCTGCTGGAGAGAGATTCGAAGTGAGCTTTTGCAATGAGGGGCAGGGATAGTATCCGGAGGGAATTCTTCCTGATCGGAGAATACTGAGTAGAGAAGACAAAGGGAGATCCAACAGTGGCAGCAGAGAGCCAAATAATTTGACGCAGAGGCAACACAGAAGCCAAGACGAAGTTCAAAAATCTGTTGGGAGATCAATTTCTATCGCTGGATTCCAGGGTGTGAGACTAGGAGAGCAAAAGTCAGATTTCCAGAGGAAAATAAGGCAGTCGGGAAGAGTGATGCAGTTCCTAGATAGTGAGACGTTGGGTTGATGCATACACTGCGCAGAGGCAGCCAGGGGTTATTCACACATGGGTTGGATCAGTCAATGTTTCTAGTGATAGGGTGAGGTAATCTCACTTATCCTTCTATCAGACATTTCTCTGCAATTGGATTGTTGGGAGGGCATCCATTGATTGTATTCAGATTTACTACTGCATAATAATAAAACCCTCAAAGCTGCTACACCGGTTTTCCTGCATTGGGTTTTTCTGGGGACTTTTGTCCAAAAACAACAGTCATTTGTGTTGTATCTCCCTATTGTTCAGTTTCTTGTTTCGGCATATTATTTTAAATGGTGTAGACTGCAGTGTATGTATTTCAATGTTTGCAGTAGGAAAATGAAAATAAATTGTTCATGTAAATCTAACAAGTACAAGAAATATCATCAGTTGCTATAGTAGGGATTCTGGTTTTAGGAATTTTCACAGAGCCGACATACAGGACGATGAGTCGACATGGCTTTTGTAGAGATTTTATTATTCTTTTTTGAAGCTGACTTGAGGAGGATACTTTTCTTAGTCTTGGAGGGCTAATTATACTTATCTAATGACTCGTACAAAATGTAATATGCCCAAGAAGAGTCCTTCATGCATGACAGACTCAAATTGACTTTTATGACTAGATAACAAATCCTAAAGGCTCACAATGGGAACCATCACTAAAATAAAATTCCTTGCTCATGAAACCCATGAGACAAGCATTACAATGATAATTTTATTTTTCTTCTTTTCATCAATTACATAAAATCACAATTACACGTCATTATGAAGACCAAACCAAGTTACCTTTTAACACTCCCTTTTAACTAAGGAGGTATTCATAATGGTACTTGGTCATTCTCAATCAGAAGAATTTCTCATAAGAGTCGTCGGATTAGTGACCCATCTGTTTAGCATCATATCAACGATCATTGTCACATAACAAGGCCTTGACTAACAGCTCTATCTCTCCACGAGATCTGAGCACAATTTTGGCAAGACCAATGATGTATAGACACCCTCATCATTGTCTCTCTTGGAACATACCCCACCCGAGTTCTCAAGGTGTGTTCCACCAGGACTATCTTTATCTTTGATTCCCAGTCCTTAAAGAATATCAGTCCTCAACGACTACTCTTATCTTAGATGCCCTAATACACCCTCAAAGAGCATCAAATGCCAAATGTTTACCTAATCCTCCATTTTGTCTTCCCAAGTGAAGACAAGGAAGATGTGTCTATCTCTCCCTCTTAATTAGGGAGTACATATCTATTCCAAAAAAGAAATGTACTCATTCCTACAGAAGGAATGTACCTAAGCTCCCTCTTGGCTTAGGAATTTCCAAGTTTCTTCCAAGTAAGAAACTTGTTTCTAGGCTCCCTCTTAATTAGGGACCTACAACAGCTCCTCAGGTGGAGATGATGGGACAACCAACTGCTTGAAGAACTCCTACTCACGATGTCATGAACTTCTTTTCGTTATCTAGGAGTCTTCATATTTGGGACTTCTACATAGGGCATCGACCATCCATCACTTTCATCCATAAGTCAACCATGTCATCATCGGAAAGTGATCCATCAATCCATATCTAGCCTTCCTTCATGCCATGTTTACTTAAAGATCTTTCTTCCTAATACATGTGCATCGGTGGTGGAAGACATCAAAAGATCTTCCCTCGACAGCCCTACGTAAACCCATTTATATATTTGTTCAAAAATAAAGGAATGAACATTAAAATTAACATTACCTTTGTGATGGTCTTTCATCATGACATCTTCTAGCTTGCATTAGCGTCTTGCAAACATATTAACAAATATACCAAAGATATATATTGTCAAGGGTCTCTTTCTTTTTCAAACTCCATCAAAGTCTTCATATCTTTCATGGAGATATCCTAGTCAAATCTTTTTGGTCTTTCGAACGTTGATTTCCTTTACCATAGTTGCATATTCCACGATCCCTTCCTTCCTTTCTTCACGCATTTCATTCCTAAGAGCTTCCAATCAGAGTTCCTCAATTGTTGTCAACCACCTCATACTTTATATGAGGACATATTATGTTGATTTCATCTAGTGAATGTATGACCCATGCATTCCTGCATTCCTTTGAGGGAGGAGATCCTTCCTTTTGATTATGCTCTCAAGATAGAGCATTGATCCATGTTACCTGCAACCATATGACATGACTTCCACAATATCAAATGTAAGCACACATACCTCATTTTTCCTTTGGATCATCCAGAATTCCTACAGCAGCTTCCTTGATTGAAAGAGCTTCAATCCCTTGATTTGCTTCACTTTTATGTCATCATACCATCATCCCATGAATTCACAAGTTTGGAATTCTTGATGAAACACTTGCTTCCCCTCATGATCGGTGAACCTTTCAATGAAGATTCCATCAGAGAAACTTGAGGATCTAAAGTATCCCCATCAGCGAATGTTTCCTTTTGACTAATGTATGATGAACCTTGTACTAGATGACCTTGCTACTTGTGTTTTCAATGAGATTCCCAAGAGCTATATCCTTGACTTCCATAGATTCTAACTATCTTTCATGCTTCTCTATGGTGATGTCCCGAGCTATTGCTTTCAATGTTGCTATGATGCATTGATGCATCCCATTCAGTGAATCATGATAGCCATATCTTACAACAGAAGACATAGGAATTTGAGAAGAACTTAGGTGAGGAAGACTCTCTCAGTAATAGAGATCTCTTACTTCCTCTTTCTTGGACTTCTTCTTTTCAGCTTCCTCTACTTCTTTGGCGATATGGGCTTCTTCTCTTCCTCTTTTGTTGTCTTTCTTGACCTTACAACAATCTCTTTTGTAGTGCCCATATCCCTCACACCCATAGCATTAAATTTTAGACATGTCCCTTTTTCTTTTTCCAAGAACCAGACTTTCCAAATTTTCCTTTTCTTCTTGTCATTGTAGCATAAGCTTGACTTTGCTCACCTGCTCCCACATCAGATTTGGCTTTTAGTCTAGATTATTCAATCTTGCATACTGACCATAGACCCTGGAATGGAGTAGCTTCTTTCTTCCCATAAATGCTTGAAGTAAAGTTACCCCACTCCTATGGTAGTGCATTTAATACAACTGTAGTCATTTCACTATCAAACATGACTTCTCCCAGATCTTGTAGTTGATCCCAGATCTCAGATATCCTCATAAAGTATGAGGCTATTCTATCTTCCCTAGACATTTTCTGCTTGTAGAGCTCTTGCCTTAATGAGATGACTTCTCCAGCAATGCTTACGGAATACAACTCTACCAGTTTGTCATAGATTTCTTTTGAAGTTTCAAGTTTGGATACATATGGGATGAGGGGATCCTTGATGGATTCTATGAGAATCCTTTGAGCCCTAACTTCCCCTTTCATGTGCTTGGCAAGAGCTTGAGCATCTTCCTCTCCTAGTTTTGTGATAGATCCTTTGACATGTTCCATCACTTCATTTTCAATGAGATTCAAATTTGTCATTTTCTTCCATGCAATATAGTTTGAAGCCCCAACCAATTTGTTGCTTTTCTTGCAAAAAGACATTTTGACAGATTCATATGTGGACATAAATTTACTTACTTGATAGGATGCTCCTTCTTGTTGCTTTCTTGATGTTCATGATGATATAGAGGATAGAAAACTTCTCCTTGATGAAGGTAGTTTTCTTCAAGAATGATCCTTGATCCTACAAAGAGTGAGATGATAATGCCTTTTGATCTAGCTTCCTTTGGATGAATAGTCTTCAAAACACTTTAAAACCATGATTCCAAGCCAATAGAGACAAAATATGCAAATTTTGCTCATTTATATACCATGTAAAGGTGAATATATAAAAATGGCACCAAGTGCAATACATATCATCGACAAAATACATAAGCAATGAGGCTCTAAATGGCCTATAAAGTCCAAAAACAATGCTACAAGCTATAAGGCCATTGGCCTACTACAAGACTACAAGTCTAGACTCTAGAGTCTACACATGATCAATCATCAAATTCACCACTACTAGACACATGATCATCATCATCAGCAGGAGCTACATAGACATCATTTGGTTCAGAGTCTGAGGGTGCCTTAGCCTCAACTACAACCTCAATAGCACAGCCACCAATAACAATAGAAGTGGACCTAATGGAAGCACGAATTGGTCGAGCTGCATGACTAGTTCCTTCCATTGGTTGTTTTCCTTCCCTTGATGCGGCTACTGATCCTGGTTCTGACAGTAGTCCAATGAGGAATTTTTCAAGTAAAAATCCTTACTTGGAAATGCAAACTAGCTTCCTTAGCCTCCTCTTGAAGATGCCAACTCCACTGACAACTCCAAACTATCTCCAAAATATCTCCAACTCCAACTTCAAGCCTTCAAGATGACTACTCTAGCAAAAAGTCAACACTCTCCAAGCGCGCAATCAAACTCGCAAAAAACCCAAATGAGATGTGTGAGACAAATGAGAGGGGCAAGCTCCTTTTAAAGGCTTGGAGAGGGTGTTTTTGGAAGGAAACAACTCTTATTTTCCCTCCAAAACAGCCTAGAAGCTTCCTAAATTGCACTGTGTGGGTCCTCTGCAGCCTTGGAAGCTAAGCGGCCGGTTTGACCATAAATTGGTCAGTTTCGTCCTAAACCGATCGGTTAGCACTAGTTTTTGTGGCTTCTGGGCAAAGTGGGGGTTCGAACCTGGTTTTTCTTCCGATTTGACCCGATCAGCTAATGAACCAGTCAGTTTGACTGGTTTCCGGATCAAACCGGCCAGTTTTTAAACACTGGCTGTAATAGACATGTTTTCGTCCTTATTGTTGCAACAGACTTCTAGTACGGATAGGTGTTTTTAGCCCTTGAAACAATCCCATAAAGTCTCCTAAGAACCTCGATCTTCCTATCCTTTACTTTGCTAGTTATGGGAGACTTCTATCTCCCTTTCTTGCACTTCTATCCACCGCAAACTATCACAGAAAACCTCACTGAATTTTGCCTTCTGAAATGAGGTTGAGCTTCCTATAAATGATGGTTTGCCTCTGTATATGAGCCAACATGACAAGGCGATGAGCCGACGTGTCTTTTGTAGAGATTTTATTATTCCTTGTTGAAGTTGAATTGAGGAGGAGACTTTGCTTGGTCTTGGAGGGCTAATTATACTTATCTAATGACTCATACAAAATGTGATATGCCCAAAAAGGGTCCTTCATATATGACATAGACTCAAATTGACTTTTATGACTATATGACAAATCCTTAAGGTTCACAGTGGGAGCCATCACTAAAATAATATTCCTTGCTCATGAAACCCATGAGACAAGTATTACAATAATAATTTTATTTTTCTTCTTTTCTTCAATTACATAAAATCACAATTACACGTCATTATTAAGACCGAACCAAGTTACTTTTCAACATGGACATCGCTAGCATTCCTAGGTACCCGAATCATGTGACCTTTAACATGATATTTAGGGTGCCCGTGTTTAATGGTGATCCATATTTTATTGTTGATCATGTGGCAAGTTTTGCTACATATACCTCAAATGTTGATGTGGTTCATCATGATGTTCTCATAATGTTGTTCATAAGGTCCCTTCAAGGTCATGACTCATGGTTGTATAATTGCAAGCCTAGGAGTATTTCTTCAGTTGAAGCACTCTTTGATAAATTTTTGGAGCATTATCGAACTAAGGACAAGGCTTTCCCAACATTAGATATTGATTTTCAAAAGGAAGCCTTCATTAAACATGAGGAGAATCATGAGGAAGAAGAGAATCCCTTTCTAGATCATCAAGATGAAAGCATTGATGGAGACATTAAGGACGATCTTGAATGGGAGCGAGATAAGGAGTTTGATGAACAGGGTTCCTTAGAAAGTAGAATTGAAGATAGCCCCATCTTTTTCAAGGACGTTGTCTCTGATATTGTACATATCAAGGACCTTGAGAAAGATGACCCCATTAACCCCTTGAACATTGGTGATTACTTTCACATTGAAGTAGGGAAGTGTGAGATCAGTAATCATCATTTTGGCAAGAACCCTATCTATGAATCTGATGATGATATCAATAATTTCCCTACATTCCTTATGAAGGATGTGTATTTGAGTCATCCATGGACCCTCTTATCATTCCTCGATGCACAATCATTAATGAGGATGAACCTAGGTCATTTCCCCCTTTTGAATATGGCCATGAGGAAAGGCCACTTATTTTTTGTGATCCTTCATGCCAACCATCCCTTCATCCTTCTCATCATCTTCCTGAGGACCCCATGAAGTATTACACTGCTAAAGAGACTTTTGAGAAGGAGCGCTTGAGCTTGGTCATTGATTTCTCCATATTAAGGATTGAGGGAATGCTCTAATGGGTCCATCCTGATTCATGTTCTTCCCATTTTTCCATGGCCCCTTTGTATGATTCATGGTCGCATTATATTCCCACCTCCCACCCTTGTTACCTAACATATGAGTGTCATGATTATCATTTGTGCTTTCAAATGTATATCATTATTGATAATAGGGGTAGGAACTATAATCTTGACCTAATGATATGTTTGTTACATTGCCTACATGACTATACTTAGCACTTGCATACCGTCGCATGCATGGTAGAGTAGGATGCATTACATATTGATTTTGCATAGCTACTATCATCATATCATGTTCTTATGTTGGAATAGAGATGCATTTTTATTAGATTTGCATCATAGAATAAATTTTATTTTCTGTATGGTTTTATTATTTGATGAAAATATGGGCAATCAAAGTATGTACAAGACACATGCTTCCAACATTGTTTGTGATATGCAGGATACAAGTCTGCGGCCCTAAAGGATTGTTGGTGTTCTCATGACCTTCAATTCAAGTACATGGTTCATGCACTCTACAGTGAGCTCATGTCCCAATTCGAGCCATAAGTTACCCATATGAGAAATTTTCCCCTAGACATCTCTTCAGCCAACAGCCAGTAGCCCTTCATAGCCACCATTGTAGCCGATGTAATGGGCCATTTGATCTCCGCTCTTTGAACCAATCATATGTTCCCTCACCCATCTGTTAAGAACATATGTTTGAAGGTGGGAAATCCAATCCTAAAGGTATGTTTTTTATTGTGTAATCAAGTGCTTATGCTTGTTTTTCCTTGGGTATATTGGGCATGGATTATTGGGTGACTCGGAAGAAGGAAGGGTTTTGACTTTAGTTTTGGTCCTTCGCCTTAAATGGGGGTTTTAATCCTCAACCCTAATCTCGTGGGATCTCCCCTATTGGCCTATGGCTTCAAGAAGGGCACTACTTAGGAAAACTCAATTTTGGTAGCACGGTTCAGTTTTTCCACTTCACATTTTTCACTCCCCTTTGCACATTACAAGCCCTATTTCATCATCTTCCCCCTCTGGGTCCACATGACCATTGGGTCCACAAGGCACTAGTACGCCCCCTCCCCTTGTCCCCGTGTCTAGGTAGAGCCTAGAATTGTTGCCCCAGAGGTTGATGTAGCTAAAGAACATTAAAAGCATATCATGGCCACAAGCAAGAAGCAAAAGAAAAAAATATCATAAAATGCAAAAGATGGTCAAGACATTTAATATAGCACGTGGGAAAAAGCCAAACATGAGCTCTACCCCTTCATCGTGGCCATCACTCTAGTTCCTAGGGCCCTTGAGTGCCCCACGCGTCATTAAGGAACCCATGCACGTCTCAACCCCTGGTGGGCGATGAAATGCCCCACCTTAAGGGGGTAGTAGTTGTTGCATATTTCTCACATCATGCTCTTATTTCCTAAAGCCCCAAGCAGTAATACAAAGAAAAATCACAAAAAGGCAAAAGGAAAATAATGAAGGGTGGAAAAACAAAGGTCGGGGTAACTCATGTATCCACAATTGCTACCTTCTGCATCTATACATCCAAATATGTGGACGTCCCTCGTCATTACCATGCTTGAACCTATGGCATTTGCTTTGATACCCTCGTGTCCCCCTCCTTCTCATCATTATTCACATGACACCTATCAATTAAAGGATGTACCTTAGACCTGTCTTTCCCCCTAGGAAGGTAACACTTACAACCTTAAAACCCCAAATTTGGAAGGGAAGCCCACTATGAAGTCTCAGTGCGTCCTTAATTAACACGCTTGGTTTACTTAGATACACTAACGAATTATTGTACCTAATGGTGAGGAAGTGCATTAGATCTTAGATGTAATTGGCAGGTTGTTTCATCATGGGTTGGGCAGCTTAATTGGGGCCCAAGCCCACCAGAGGAACATATTGACACTCCTAAGGGATGTGTTGAGAGCTCTGTTTTAAAAACCGGCCGACTTGGAACCGACTCGGCCGAGTTGGTCCGAGCCAGGCCTTGAATTTGTGACTTGGCCTTGGATTCGGTTCGACCGGCCGAGTTAATACCGATCTGGCCGAGTTGTCTAACAACTCGGCCGGCTCTATATTAACCCGGCCGGCTTGGCCAATCCCGCTATAACTCAGCCAAGTTAGTGACAGCGGCCCACACAAACCCAAAAACTGCGAGTTTTAAAAAAAAAAATGGGAGACTCCAAATCGGTTTATAGTTTGCCTATTTGGTCTTTGGGGTCCATTCCCCCCTCCTAAACCCTGTTTAACCCACTCAACCCCTCTCATTCTCTCACAAACATCTCATGCATTTGAGTGAGAATTTCAGTGAGAGTTTTTGAGGAGTTGTTGAGTTTATTTTTGGAGCAGCAGTGAGGAATCTTGGGCAAGCATTGTAGCTGGAGTGAGGAGCTTCTTGGGCAGCCATTTGGAGCAACATTGAGGAGTTGGTTTCTTGGAGCAAGCTTGAGGAGGCATTTTGTGCCTAGAGGTATTTTTTTTCACTTGTAAAAATATGCTTTTGCTTATTAAATTTTATGTGCAAATCAATCAATTTTATTTTTTTTTTCAAATTGTTTGCTTTCATTTCCAAGTCAAAAAATGGCACCTCAAGTGAAAGATGTTGTTTGGGCATATGTTGAAATGGTTGATAGTCAAACGCATTGCAAATTTTGCCATAGGAAAATTAAGGAAGGTCCTGGGGGCATTAATACGCTGAAACAACACTTGGTGGGGATTAGAGGCCAAATTACTCCATGTACCTCACCAGAAATTGGGGAGATTAGGAAGGATTTGTTAGCCATCTTTGAGAAGTTTAAAGAAGATAAGGCTAGGCAAAAAGAGTTAGAGGCTGAAATTGGGAAGAAGAGGAATATACAAAAAATGTTGGCTACCAACCCCCATTTTGATTTTGAGGGTTCTTTCTCTATCCCTTATACTGATGCATCCAACCCCTTCCGATATATTCCTCCCTCTTTTGAGTCTATTCAAGAAAAGGGAGAGGGTAAAATGAAAAAGGGTGATATGAATATCAAAAGTTATTTCACTCCCTCCTCTCCATCAGATGCACATGGTCCTCAACCTAGTAGAAGTCATTTGCAGCCCACTTTAGATGACCATTGGAAGAAAGCATTGAAGGAGACTACTTGTGACTACATTGCTAGATGGTAGTATGATGCTGATATCCCCTTCAATGCTTCCCGTTCACCATATTATGAGCCTATGTTTAATGCCATACATGCTGCTGGAAAAGGCTTCAAAGGCCCTACCATGCATGAGCTAAGGGGGTATCATTTGCAGAAAGAAATTGCCTCCATTAATCAGTGTTTGAAAGATTTCAAGGACTCATGGGCAAGAACAGGATGTACCATCATGTCAGATGGATGGACTAATAAAAGAAATCGTACCATCATAAATTTTCTTATCTTCTGCCCACGGGGAACCATGTTTCTAAAATTAGTTGATGCATCTGATAAGGTAAAAGATGGACAATTGTTGTTTCAACTATTGGATGAGGTTGTTGAGGAGGTGGAGGTGGCTAATGTTGTTCAAGTCATCACAGATAATGCCTCTAACTATGTTCTTGCTGGTAAATTGTTAGAGGAAAAGCACAGAACCATCTTTTGGACCCCATGTGTTACACATTGCATAGACCTCATGCTTGAGGATATTGGCAAATTAGATTGGGTCAAAAACATTGTAGATCATGCCAAAAGCATAACAAAATTTATCTACAACCATTCATGGATTTTGAGCCTGATGAGGAAACACACATGGGGTAGGGATATTATTAGGCCTGCCATCACTAGATTTGCTACTCATTTTTTTACATTGCAATATATGCTTTCACAACATAGAAACTTGCAAAAGATTTTTTCCAGTGAAGAATGGAATCAAATCTAGTGGTCTCACAAACTGGAATGCAAAGAATTGAAAAAGAAAGTTAATGAAGAAATATTTTGGAGAACGACAGCAGAGATTGTGAAGCTTTCTGAGCCACTGGTTAAGGTGTTGCGGTTGGTGGATGGGGAAAAATTGGCTATGGGCTTCATTTATGAAGCTATGGATCAAGCAAAGGAGCAAATAAAGAGGGCATACAAGGATAAAATGGCTAAGTATGGGCCCATTTGGGCAATCATTGATGAAAGATGGAACAATCAACTCCATCGCCCTATACATGCAGCTGGGTATTTTTTGAACCCACAGTATCATTATAAAGCTAAGGCGACAGGAGCTTTGAAGGGGGAGGTTAAAGATGGATTGATTGACTGCATTGATCGCATGATCCCATTGGAGTGTGATTAGCTAGAGATACAATGACAGGCCACAACCTTCAGCACTGCCTCAGGTACCTTTGGGAAGAACCTAGCAAAGATTGCAAGGGAAGTAGATGAACCAGGTAAACAAAGATTTCAATTTTCAAATTCTTAATACTTATTTCGTTAAATCGTTTATACTTTATAATTTGGAAGTTGGATATAATTTGTAATTTTGTTGAGCTAACTCATTACACTCCTATATTTTTTGCAGCACAATGGTGGGAGGCTTTTGGTAGCCATTGTCCTGAATTGCAGAGGTTTGCAATTTGTATTTTGAGTCAAACTTGCAGTGCTACTGGGTGTGAGCGCAATTGGTCTGTCTTTGAGAGGATTCACACAAAGAAGAGAAACCATTTGGATCAAAAACGGTTAAATGATCTAGTCTATGTCCAATACAACCTCCGGCTCAGACGCAACCAATTGTTGAACAAAAGACCTGATTCAGATCCCATTGTGTTGGAGGACATTGATCCAACATCAGATTGGGTAGTGGAGAGTCATCAAGCAGAGTTTGATTCTGATGAGTATCTTGATTTGGATTTACAGGTGGAGGCAACACTCAAACATAATATTCAGTTGAATGCAGATCCTAATCCACTTGTACCAGCCTCAGGGCCAGCCCCAAGTCCTCCAGTTGCAGGCGCTTCTTCTGTGAAGCCACGACAGAAGTACATATCTCATCTATCTCAGCTTGCAGCAGCTGCACAGCCTGCTAGTGGTGCCACTTCTACAGTTGCAGTTGGAGATGATGATGAGGAGCCATGGGGCCCCCTGTTTGACTCTAATCTAGAGGTTGACCCAGATGATCTTGGCTCCTCTAGCAATAACCAGTGACGCCACTAGCCAGTAGTACTGGTCACAATTTACTTTTGTTGTAGAGGCCATTTCTAGCCTCCTTGGTTATGTGTTTTTTGTTTTGATCTTTATATCATCATCATGTATATATTGTACAGTGCACTGGGTGCCATTTTGATATAATGGATATATACATGAGCCTGCTTTGATCATATGTTGTCTTCTACCTATATTCTAATGTTGTGTGTTTGGAAACAAGAATGAAAATCTTTAAAATTATGTTTTTTTATGAAATAAAATAAAAATATTTAATGTATTTTTTACAATGACCAAGTCATTGAAATCGAGCCGGCCGAGTCGATACCGAGTCGAAGTTAGAGTCGGAGTCGACCCTCGGTCGAGTCAATGTCAGAGTCGGAGTTTTAAAACATTGGTTGAGAGCCATGGGACTCCATCATGTGTTAGAGCATCATTTCATGCCATGGCACCTTCAGCACCCTCAACAGTCTGCTCATTGCCCCATATTAGTCGTTTGATGATGCACTTGGACCAATGTGCCCTAACTAGCGTAGCATATTATGGCAGTAGATCCAAGGCCCGGAGGAGGTTTGTCTCACCTTTGAGACATGGGAGGGCAAGCACCCATAATCAGTGCCCTCATCATTGGAGCACTATAGGTATTTTTATCATCAAGAGACCCATGAGACCAGTTTGTGTGCCCCAAACCCAACTTGGGGCCCCACATGATGACTTGCATGGAGACTAAGGGGCCATCCCCTTGTTCAAGATTTATAGAGCCCTCTCCCACATTTTGGCACAAAGAGGACTCGACGTGGCTCTCCAGCGGCCCTACATCAGCATGACATCATCAATTTGGCTAGCATTTGGATGGCTAATTTATAATTTGTGAAAGCTTCTTGGTCGGCTTGTGACCAAGGCTTGTTTCTTGCTCGTTATTTTAATGTTTTGGGGGATAATTAGGCTAATTTGATTTAGTGAGACTCATATAAATAGAACTCACTCTCATTTGTAAGAGACCATCATCACACTTGGATTAGTTCTCTTGTAAACGAACTCGCATTTTTACTTTGGACCTATTGGAGACTCTTTTGATGCATTTTGATGTGTGGAGGATGATTCGCTTTTCTTATTTGGAGCTTCTTCTTGAATGATGGATGGATATATTGCATGTCTCTTTGCAAGTGCATAATGTTGATGAAATTTTTCTTCGAAAGTTGTTTAATGTATGGAATTGGTACTCTAGAATATGTGAATTTGTGAAGATTAAATTTGGAAAGCTTTTCTAGTAGAGTATTGCATATGTTATCCAATGCAAGGCATGTAATGAATGTTCCTAGTGAATGAATGTCTTTGAATTCTTCATGAAACTCCATTATATCTTGAAGATGAGGGTAAATGTTTGAAATTGGTACCTAGGGCATCGATTTCGAGCATCCTTAGAAGTTTTATCTTATCTTAAGTATCTCAAGACTCCATTGCCCAAAGGACTAGGCACTAGTCCAAGGATTTTGGTGATCAAACTTTTCTTTCTCTATATTTTATCCTCCTAAATTTCAGTCCCTTAAAGGTAGGAGAGAAATCTAGGGCTTGGAGCGAAATTTTAGGGAGTTGATTTTTTGGGAATTCGAGGGTCCAAACATCAAGCTCAGGGTCTAGGCTACCTATGCTCCAAGTTTGGTGGGAATCCACCCGAGTTTCATCCATAAAATCTCTTTCCCTAGGTGCTACTCCAAGAGGGAAAAGCAAGGTCTTTCTCTCTCACCTTGGGGACTTCTTTGAGGGTTGTATAAGCTTAGTATTCATAGAAATAAATCATAAGAAACCCTTTCTCCTCCCTTTCCTTGACCTAGTGAGCACCTTGGAAGTATTTCTTCCCACGACTATTCATAAAACCCTATGCATAGTCCAAGTCTTTCCTAGGTCTCTCAAAGAAAGCGAAGAGAATTTGGCAAGTGTTAAGGCACAACATTGAGCTTCTTTCAGAGGTCATATCCCATCACTTGGAATCTTGAACTTAGGAATACCTATTATCATCATAAATCTCAAACCCTAAGTCTTGATCTCTTCCTAGGCCTTTCTTGGAGAGTGTTTAGCTTCCTTGAAGCATTGAGCCATTGTTGTGTCTCTCCTTGAAAGGGTTGTGTGGAATCACTTCACACCTAATCATTAGTCTATTCATTCCTAGTGATTCCCCTCTTACTGGGACTCCTCCCATTGGTGAAAGTCCGTAAAGAGTAGGGGATTTAACTGAGGTGACAATGGGTCATCATCCCATAGTTATCACTTAGTCTAGTAGTTGTCCCTTAGGTTTTCCCTTCCTTAGGGCTTTGCTAGATTGTGTGGTAACAAGCCAAAGTCAGATCCATGTTCTAGAGAAGCAAATAGAAGGCACATTGATCCAAATTGGTTTCCTTCAAGCTTTTAGAGACCAGAAAGCAATTGGTAGGTGTGATCTGCAATGGATTCAAACCCACGAATGATTGTATGACTCAGTACCTACAAGATTAATTTGGTAATTTATGAAGGTTAGCAAACATTGCAAAACATGCCAATGTAAAAGTTGAATAAGACAAAGTAAAAATGAGAACGAAAAAGGACTTAAATAAAAGAAATAAATAGAATATGAAAAAAGGGTGAGGAAGGGAAAATGACAACTCATCCTTGTTGGCCTTTTCCTTGCCCCCAACTTTCCCTACTTCTTCCTTGAATTTCATGGTAACTAGAGAATGTGGAATGAAACATTGAATCCCCATTCAATGATGGTTCTTCCAATTGGGTTCCCAGGGTAAACATTATCTCTATTTTGTCTTGAAGGGTTTGGATATCTCTCTTTGTTTGTGAAGACCACCTTGTGTGTGAATTGATTTTGTTGTGCTTAGTTTTGATGCCTGCTTCACTTTTGAGATAATGTATGAATTTCTAGTATTTGGGTGTGTTTAAACAAATTTGTATTCATAATTCCTTTCTTAACTCTGGCTTGCAAATAAAACAATCTCCATAAGCTTTGTTGATTCACGCTGACATTCAAGACAATATTTTTGTTCTTTATGTGTGTTGGCCTTTTCCTTACCCCCAACTTTCCCTACTTCTTCCTTGAATTTCATGGTAACTAGAGAATGTGGAATGAAACACTGAGTCCCCATTCAATGATGGTTCTCCCAATTGGGTTCCCAGGGTAAACATTATGTCTATTTTGTCTTGAAGGGTTTGGATATCTCTCTTTGTTTGTGAAGACCACCTTGTGTGTGAATTGATTTTGTTGTGTTTAGTTTTGATGCCTGCTTCACTTTTGAGATAATGTATGAATTTCCAGTATTTGTATGTGTTTAAGCAAGTTTGTATTCATAATTCCTTTCTTAACTCTGGCTTGCAAATAAAACAATCTCCATAAGCTTTGTTGATTCACGCTGACATTCAAGACAATATTTTTGTTTTTTATGTGTGTTGGAGGGTGTATTATCTTACTTTTGCTCAGGCCAATTGGAGATAAGACTCATGTTTCCACCTATGTGATGGGAACTGTTACCTATCAAAAAGTAGGTAACTCAAGAGAAAAAATTTCTCCTCTTTTAAGAGCAAGCCTGTCGGTCAGCAACACTATATGATCAGCGTATAGCATTATGCCAGGATCCTCCACTTCTTGTTCAAGTTAGATTTCTCTCCCATCCACCATACCTTCTTGAAGGAAGGGGGGTCATCCATTGGCAGGTACTTTAACTAGTTTTGCAATCATGTGCTTTCACTTAATGTTATGGGCATAATAATATGGATCAAGGGGTAACCTAGATAATTGATCTTGATTGTATTGATCGATGTTGATTGTATTCTTGTTCCCTTACTTCACCTAGGAAATTAGTCTTTGACTCTAGTCCAGTGGAACCTCCTCCGAGGCCTTAGAGTTTTAGGAAGGGCACTCTGGGGAAGCACCAATTGAAGTAGCGTGTCCAAGGTAATCCATACTTAAAACTTTCCATCTTTCTCGTTATCCATCTCCATCCTTCGAGTTGGTGGTCATTGATCATTGGGATTGGCACCTTCATCCTCATCCTTGAGTCTAGGCTCAGAAACTTAGATCTTGAGGTTGATCCACGTAAAAGAAAAATAAAAGCATAAGAACACCGCAATAAAAGAAAAATGAAAAATGCAAAATATGGTTGGGATGTTTATTTAGTGCATGGGCAAAATCCTACCATGAACTCTACCCCCCTCGTTAGCCATCACCCAATTCCTCAAGAACTCAATCCTTCATCTAAAGCAAAAAAACCTTGTATGTCGCAACCCTGATGAGTAATAAATTGTTTCATCTTAAAGGGGTAATGGAAATTTTCAGAAGTAAGCTCAAGCTCTTATGTTATGTACCCAATAGAAGAGAAATCATAGAGAAGTAAATGGCGCACCAGAGGGGTGGAAAAAGTAGGGCGAGGAAAGGGGTAACTCATTCCTCCATGATTGCTCCCTCCTTACATCTATACACTTAAGATGTTGGAACCCCATTAGCTAGTCACATGGCCATGGCAGCTTGCCCTGAAGTCATTCCCACTCTGCATCCATCATTATCACACACACCTATGGATGGATGGGCTAACCTATAGCATGCCACTAGCCTTGGGGGTTGGATTCTAGAAACAAGTAATAGGGTTATTTACCGTTATGACTATCCCTAATATAGGTGAGGTAACTTCTTTATATGTCCTGATCAAGTTAGCATTAGAAGGTGAGCTTCGTGTGAAGTATTCTTGTGCCCCTAACATTAGGTATGGTCCACTTAGCACTATGATGCATTTTTGGTTATTAACCCTAATGATTGATGGTTATTATCCCTAATGATGGTTTCACTTGATCTTAAGGGGGCTTTAGTCAAGTGGTGTTATCATGGTAGCTAAGACCCTTGTGAGTTGATGTCCATCCCATTTAGCAACACTCTAGAGGTCGTTGAACAAGGTTCATTGCAATGTTATCAAAACCGAACCGATGACTATCACCCTCTGAGCATTAAAATAAGATAGAACAAACATAGCATGTCAAGTCAAGATTTCGTTTGAGTGATGGGTACACTTTTTGTAGGGTTGTGATAGAGAAGTTCGACAATCAATGCCACTAACATCAAGGTACATAGAGGGTTTGGTGCTCTCGATTGAATAGTAGTTCCATACCCTCGTACATAACCAAATATGATGGAAACATTGCAATCCCCCCAATCCTGAAATCCTGAAACACTGTTAAGTCTGTTGGATTTTGAGTGAGATCTAATATTCTACTTTCCCCATATGAAATCCAATGAGGTCAGAACCACTCTCAAACATCTTGAGCCATTTCATGGTAATGTTAAAAATTTAATTAAAGTGACCTTTCTACTTTAAGAATTTTCAATTTAATTTTACCATGAATTGCATAGCAATACCAAATCCATAGGCTTGAATGTTAGGCTGCCCCACTCAAAAATTCATGTTATTTCTTAAAAAAATTGCATTTAAACATCTTTGATCAACTTATACACAACTAGCTAGTTCAATACAAAACTGGTTGGTTCCATTACGGAACCGGTTGTTTTAGTACAGAATTGGTTGGTTCCATTACAAAACTGGCCAGTTTGGCACCGAACTGACCATTTACAGTTCTAAACCTCACACCGGACCAGTTTGGTGCCCAAACGGTCGGGCCAGTTGATTCCACTGGTTCTGGTCTGATTCTGAAAACACTAGTCCAGTGAGCATTTTTTACCTTCATGATGCAACATTGCCCCTCCGAAAATGAGCATTGGGCTATGACATAGTTCAACATGGTACTTGACTCTCGTGAGTACCCTCAAATGTTGAAATGCTAAGTCACTAAAGGCTTGGTCTTGGATTTATTGATGATGTGCCCAAATGAACCCAAGATGCACCCAAACTAGCCTTGACACTAATTGATGGGCATTGCTTGTTTTGAAGCCTAGATGATGATGGATATCCTTGAGATGATAGGGGAGGGCTTGCACATCACTAGTAGACCCCAATGCTTGAGCATGATGGTGCCACATCGCCCCTTTTTCCCTCAAAAGGGTGATGTATGGTACATTGGTGATGACATCATGGTTTTGGAGGCATACCTATGTATTTTTAGCTTTTCCTTGCAGTATGGAGCACTCATGATTTTATTGTCTCTTGCTTCTGGCATATTGAGCACTTATAGAGGATGATATCCTAATGGAGGAGCTTATTTTCCCACACCCGTGGGATTTTTGGCATTTACTATTATGTTTTTGGGTATATTGAGATTGGTTTGTAACCTCTCACTTGTTGAACACTTAAGCATGTTAGAATTCCATGCACCCCAGGTTTGGTCATGTTTAGACAAAAAACATAAACACACTAAAAATGCCTAACTTTAAAAACTTATAAACATCGGAATATACCAACAATTATATCAATGTATAGTACACAAGAATTATGCCCAAACTGATTTCTTATTTTTCCATTAACAAGAAAATCCACAGGGCCCCCATATCATGGATAGTGGCCCTTTACAATCCTTGTACAATGCCAAATATCAGGTCTAATCTTTTGACCAAATCACCTAGGGTTGATGTTGTGTCCTCTGAGCCTTTCCTGCCAAAATGTCGACACCTACAGCACTCTAACAACACTATTGTAGCAAACTAGGGTTTTACCAGCCCTCCTTAGATTACTTAAACAGGAAACTGCTTACGTGGCAGTTCTCTTGTAGCTGACAGTAACCTTTTCTCCCACATACCGCCCTTTGCCAGCTCTGTTGTTCCATTTTACTAGACCTAGCCTACTCCCCCGGGTCCTTGATCACTCTACTTAGCACTAGGCCAGCTGTTTTCACTTTGTTGTAACCCTTGACCTCCTTCAGCAACCCTCAACCTCCTTTTCTGGGCTATGGCCAACCTCTCTTGGATGTGGCTTCTTTCAGCAGCTCCCGGCCCTTCTTAATTGTGGTTGCCTTTACCAATCATAAAATAAGGTTGTCCCATTTCCTTTCTCCAGCAGCGCCTTTTGTTGCCTACGGCTAGGTCACTTCTAACCTCTCACGAGAAGAATAATCCTTCACCCTCGTGTCCTCAAGCCTCTCCATTGGCTTCTTACTTATACTTATCCTTAGGTCCCTTTGGAAGCCCTTTTGTCCTTAAGAAACCTCCAACCTCAACCTCAACATTAAATTAGAATATTAAATTCTTTCCTTGGGCACAAGACCCCATCACTTTGTGTACAAATCCCACAACTTGGGTGCAAAGCCCACACACTCATATTTTATGGGTGTTTCTCTCTCAAAATCCTAGCACCAAGGGCATGTGAGAGTACCTCTCGACATTGCCTAGTTTCAACAAAGCAAACTTGCTTTAGGGTTTTGCTTGCAAATTAGTGAAAATAAGGGTTGCTAGGCCTCATATAAATAGAGGCAACTTTATTTCATTTTTTGATCATCACGCATTCATTCACTCCTATTCCAAATAATGCAAATTAGTCCTTTTCTTCGACTTGGGCCAAAATGTGATCCCTTTATGGTGTGGATTATCATGGAGATGGATTTTTGCCTGGAGATGTTTTGTTGGGATTGAATGTAGTGTTTCTATTGGGGAATTCTAAAAGTTTAATACTAATTTTCTATATTTTTCATAATGTATTTGTGTAGTAGGGTTTCTATTTTGCGCCATGCTTAAATGTTAAATCTATGTTGAAATTTTACTCCTTTATAGCATGCAAAATTGTTCTATTTGAAACCTTTAAGGAAACTCCAAGTGTGTATTCCTTAAATTTAAATTTTCCCCTCACAAGCAAAATTTTCTAGGGTTTCAAAAATGGATGCCCTAGTCATCCCCCCTTACTCCATCGAAGTCATTATCATTGAATTTTTCCTTAGAAAAATCCATTTATAGCCCATTTAGGACAAAGCACTAATCATTTTGTGTTGATCATCCTTCTCACTAATTAAATTTTTCCTCCTTTTTCCTATATACCAAGGGTTAGGGTTTTATTTGTAAAATTGCTAAAAAGTAAATTTATGTTTGATGTTTAAAGTTCTTAAATTAGGAAATGCATTAATAAATAATATAACAGCAAAATATAGAATTATTGCTCGCTAAACCATCCTCTTTAGGGTGATGTCATCATTTATTTGCTATTTATGCATGTTTTCAGACATAAATTCCATTGAAACCCCTAAATCCTTTGTATTTATTTAAAGGCCTTGCCTTCTTTATTGGTTATCCTTTGAAAGACCCTTTCTTTTGACTGTTATATCGTATTGCTTGCCCTATCATTGAAAATCTACAACACCCTAACATATAACAGCCCTCTAATTGGTCTAGGAATAGAGTATTTGAACCTTGGCATAGAATATTAAATATTTATGCCTTCTAGGCTCCGCCAGTACTATATCCCATTTAGTAGACCTCATATCATTAACCTTAAGCCATTATTACTGAATATCCTTTAGGTGAGTTTAGGGAAGCCTCCCATATGGTTAAATACCAATAAAGATCAAGGGAAAGGTTGTCGAATTGATAATAGGAACCCTTCTATTGTTGCCCTCACATCTGGTTCTGCCTAGTGAGGCATTGCACTAGGCTTGCTAGATTTTGCACCGGCAACAGAAACCTATGGATATTGTGCACCAGAGATGCTTTGACTAGCCAGTTGGCAATAAAATCAGATGTCTACAGTTTTGGAGTAGTTTTGTTAGGATCCATCACAGGTTGGAAAGCCATTAACAATTCCAGGTCTGCAGGGGAGCACAATGTTGTTGCTTGTGGTTTTGATACAGCCTATGGTGATTCTAAGATGTGAAGTTGGGGACATTCTTGTTTCTTTTATTCGTAGAACCACTGTTCACATTTCATACATAGAGTAAAAACTGCAGCGAGTTGATGTTGAACAGTAAGAGTGAAAATTGCAGCGAGTTGATGTTGAAGAGCAAGTTGTTATCAGTACCGGCTCTTGTCTAATTGGACACCTCTTTGATTGAGCTTGTGTGCCTTGGAACCTTCCTCCAAGTCTCAGAGAATGACAGTTTAGATTCATAACAGGAGTTGTTTAAGTCATTCATTGGATTTCTTGATGTGGTTGAATTGCAAATTGCACTCACACAGTCAAGAACCAAAACATATCCATTTCCCATTACCTTGCTTGAGGTCAAGAGACCTAGTTGGCATATTGCACAGCTAGACAGAGTTTTTACAGACTGTTCGCAGAGCCTTGACTTTTATTGATCTGAATGTCATTTCCATTTCTAGTTGTTTGAGGTTTGCAAATTACAATGAAGAACAGGCCTTGCAGCCAAGAGAAGAACGAGATCCTTGTACAGGGTAGAGGAACAAAGGCCTAGTAGCCTTTTTGAAGACACAGCTCTCTGTACAAGACTCAGAGAGAAACCAAAAGTTTTGAATCCACAGAAGATCCATGTTAGTGAAATGAGTGGACAATAAGTCCCTTGTTTATGGATGATTAGACCATTCCTCATCATTTCATCAAGGAGTTCAAATGCCTCATTAACGTTTCTGGCCTTGCAGTATGCATGCATCATGGTGTGGTAAGTAATGTGATCTGAAGCCATGCCCTTCTCCTACATTTAACTCAAAAGTTCCTCAGCTTCATTGTAATATCCTAGGGTAATTCTTGACCTAGGGTTTCAGGTATCCAGGTTTCCAATGAGATTCCTTTTATTCAGTCAATGAAACCAACAATTCATTCAGTACACAGTATCCATACTAATTAGCACCGCTTATTTGACGATAACCACAACACTGTTTATTCAGTAAAGATGTCACCATACATTTATGTAATAAAATTCAGTCAACACCAATTCAACAGGAAGTGACCAATGACTGATATGTGTATACTTATCAATGATAAGATCTGTCTGTGCACAGTATTCCTTGTAATTTCTGATCAGAAAACCAAGTACAAGTCCCTAATTCCGAACTAATTCAGGAGTACTCGCCTTCTTTTGAATTACTTTGGTTATGATTCAGGAGCTCTAGGAGAGTAATGCGAACCCGGTTTAGGGATATCTCGCACCAGAATAAATCTCAGAGAAATCTGATCTGTCTCAGATGATCTTAATGCCTCAGACCTCGACCTCCAAGTACAGACGACCTCAGCTACCTCAGAACACTTCACCAGTCTGCCACAGATACTAGGTTTTGCCTGCTTTGAATGATACAGGATGCCTCAGGCCTCGCCCTGGGCTACAGTAGACTTTGGCTACTGCAGGACAAGACACTAATTCTGTCTCAGTTGAATATCTGTCTAGCATCAGGTGTCTTGCCACAGACTTTGTCCAGAAAATATATCGATGCTCCCTTTAGGGTTTGGTCTGGCTTGAAGGACCTTTATTCATGCTGATATGACTTTGCTGGGCTACAGAATGGTTGTCAACAGATCAGTCCACTTATTTCAGCCTCAGAACTGTCCATACTTTTCAGCCCACTTAGAAGGGTTTCTCCTCTGCCACAAGACAAATTCGCATGGTTTAAGGCCTCAGAAATTCTGATCTGTTCAGTAGTTTGCCTCAGACAGTCTCAGCCCATCTCAAGGAGACTTCGCTATCTCAGAAACCACTTCACTGCCTCAGAGTCTTAGATCTGATCATAAATTAACCTCAGAAAACTTCGTTCAATTCCAGGAGACTTGACTTGACTTGCTGCTTCTTAGATCGAGATTTTCCTGTTGCCAGAACAAAGTAAAAAGAGGAAAATCAACTAAGTTTGAATGTTTCACCACCGAAATTAGAAGGAAAAAGACTAGGTAGGGTGGGATCACCTCCACTGAAACTAGTCCAAGAGAAAGGAGTCTTAAAACCCTCAGAAACGGAGAAAAATGATCCAATCCAATGACGATCAAATGAATCCAACCCCATTGTATTTATAGATTTCCTTGAGGGGATTTTTCTCTTTAATTAATTGAGTGAGATTCACATCAAGCCCCAACTTTAGGCATTTTTCCCCAGCTGCCCCAAACTCTCCCAAACATGGGGTCTTTTGGGGTTTTCCCCTTTATCGGGGACTATAGCCTACAAGGATCGATAGGCTACTTTGTCCCTTGGGCCAATTAATCCCTCGGGGATATTACAGTCCCACCTTCCTGACATTGCTTGTCATCAAGCAATGACAAGTCCACTAGATTGATGTACTGGACCCACTAAAAAGCACCCTTGGGTACAACTTGTAAATCTCCAGGCATAATCTGTTTTCTTGTGTTCACTTTCCAGAGGCTGCCTTTAATGAAACTAGATGACTTTGAATGTGACTGTAAGGAGAAGATGGTGGATTGGGAGAAGTCAAAGCCCTATCTTGGATAATATTGATTTCCCACGGCTAATGTGTACTACCACCGCCACTTGCTGAGGTACCATCAAGGGAAAATCACCGCAGCTATATAGGCCATTTTTTGACTTCATTCCCACCTACTGCAAAAATTGCTTTCTGTCATTCTTGGCATTCAAGTTCATAAAAGCATCCAATACGTGCAATCACAACATTCCTTGGTCTGCAACCACCTACATCAAGAGAAATTGATAGATATTGGCATCCTTGCTGCAAAACCTGAATAAAAAGACTTTCAAGGCCTTTGGTATCCTACTGCCCACTAACCCCACCAAATGGAAATATATGGACATCTAGTAGTTTTCAACAAGCACCTATCCACACAAAAACAAGCCATTTCCAATCTTCAATCCAACCATAACAGCAATGAAAACTCGGTGCCTTCTAGTTCCCAAGTCCTAAACAGCCAGATTCCAGTCCTTCTGCAGCAGTGCTTGAACCAATATCTTCTGGTCCAATTGAATTTGAAGGCTGAGTACTCCTACCTGCATCATCAGATATGATTATTATTGAATCCAAAGTAGCAGCACTAGTCACAGGGTTAGAAGCAATGTTATCCAAGGAACCAGGCTTTGCCAAAATAAACAGTGGCTCAAACAAGTGGCGCACATCATCTTGGGAAGGAAACTCTCTAGACCTGTTGGAATCACATGCAGTTGACTTCCCTTGCCTTGTTTGTCAAGAATTATTCAATGTTTTAAAACTCCGACTCGGGTTTAGAACTGGCCAAGGGTCGACTCCGACTCCGACTCGGTGTTGACTTGGCTAGTTTGATTTCAATGACTCAGTCGTTGTAAAAAATACATTAAATATTTATTTTTTATGAAAAAAACATAATTTTAAAGATTTTAATTCATGTTTCCAAACACAAAGCATTAGAATATAGAGAGAAGACAACATAAGATCAAAGTAGCCTCATGAATACATCTATTATATCAAAATGGCACCTAGTGCACTGTCCAATACATACATGATATAGAGATCAAAACAAAAACACATAACCAAGGAGGCTCTAAATGGCCTCTACAACAAAAGTAAACTGTAAAACATCACTAGTCACCAGTGCTACTGGCTACTGCTAGAGAAGCCAACATCATCTGGCTCAAACTATGAATCATAGTCAGACAAGGAAACCCATGGCTCCTCCTCATCATCACCATCTCCGAATTTCCCTCCAAAAAGTGTCATTGGGCGTCTTTGACCACCTCAATTGGTTTAAGTCAGACTCAGCTAAGCCAGCAGATTTTTTATCGAATCGGCCGAGTCAATGACCGGCTCGACCAGTTCGGTAACAATCCGGCCATCGAACCAGTTTTTCTACCGAACTGACCCGGTCAAGGGTCCGGCACGGTTGGCTCGACCAAATCCAATTCGGTGCGGCTGAATTTTAAAACACTGGAATTATTCCAAGCACTGGGTCGTAGGCATCCTATATCAAGTAAATTGTCTCTTGATAATGATGGTGTTCTTCCAGTAGTGTGAGATATACCACAACCATTCCAATGTCCTTGAACAACTGAGCTCGGGTGCACAGCTCCCATCAGGTTCTATGTGACATTGTGGGTTGTTGCGATGCATCATAAACAGGAGTCAAGCGAGGGATCCCACAAGCCTTGTTATACACAATAAAAGTTGTTTCTTTATGAGTGACTGACTTAGTCACTGGAGGCCTAGCTTTGAGAATCATTTCTACCATGAGGACTTGTAAAACAAGCTTAGGAACACTAAACCCAAATAGGGTAGGAACACTTAAATTCACTATTTCATCTAAGGTAGCAGCATAGTCTAGAGACTTCCCAACTTGACTATAATTTAACAACCTCCTCTCTCTATCTAGACTATTAACTATTGCTCCAAGAGAACTGCAAGGTTCCACAACAATCTAAAGTACTGCAGATGGTTCAGTAGAGGGGCATATCACATAAATCACAATGCAAGGGCAACTCTCAGTGTCTTTCTGATATCCCGGTGTATTTATACCAATTTGAAGGTTCTTTAACACCCTTCAAAGAGATTTGTGGTAGTTGCTCACATCGCAAACCTTTTCAAGTCATTAAGTAATCGTTTACCAAACCAATGAAGGATAAATTGTGGCCTGCCTTTAGAAACTGTGTTGAACATTCGATAGGTACAACACCAGATGAAGCCCATCCTCCTGCACGTTCATGATACCACCACTACTCGTTGTCATTTTGAAACAAAAGCCAACCATTTCCTTAAGCAGTGAATACTCGGTGATCAGAAGGTTTGACACCCTACAGAGGTTTACAAATCTGTTTGTTTGAGGGGGTAGCTTCACCACACTGGCCAAATTCCTCTCATGTGTGAACTTAATGTGAGACTTTAATTTGTATTCACCTGCATATCTTTTTCCACATTCTTCGAATGGGCAAATATGATAGTTCTCGAGTGAAGGTGTTCGCATACGCAAGTTAAAATCTAGAGAAAATGCCTTACCACAAACTTCATGTGAACATGTAAAATGTTTTCTCTCGTATAGATGAGAAAATGTCTCTTCAACTTAGAGCTATCTAGAAATTTCCTACCACAGCCTTCATAATGACAAACATGTAGTCCCTCCTCGTGCACATGTGACTACTTCCCCAAAGCATTTGTAAAAGTCTTTCCACAACCTTTATAGCTGCAAAGGGAAACCCCTAGGGACAGTGATCCGGGTCGTAGATCCTTCTCTTGCTGCCCTAGAGAGATGATAGCACCCTGATCTTCTTCTTCTTGTTTAATGGTGTCAGTCTTTTCTTCTTCTACTGAATCATAGCTTATGCAGTTAGATTGACTAGTCCACACCTGTTGTCCTGTATCTTTTCCATATTCAGCATTTGTAACTACTAAATGATCTAAATCAGATGTTTGAAAATCATCATCATGCTTCTTTCCTTCTTTTCCTAGATTTTTGCAGGCACTCGTCTGCTTCTTGTATAGCCATGACCAATTTTCCAGGTATGCCCTTATACTTGCTTCAGCTTCTTTTGCACTTTTTTTTTGGTCTTGGGCTCACCATTAATATCACTTGATCTATTTTTCTTGCAACTAGCCCAAAAGTTGTTCCATTTCCTTATACTTGCTTTCTTCTATGTGCACCAAGTTCCTCCTTTTCCTTGAACAAACTCTAATTTTGTAAGAGCCACTTTGTTCCAATATTGCAATTTTTTCATAGTTTTTGCTCCTCTTCCAACTTCTTTGAGACTCTTCATACTCCTTGCCAAAAAGTGCTTCTAGCTGTCCCATCTTCAAACACCCTCCAAGCTGGCAAGAGAGCCAGCTTTGATACCACTGTAATATCCTAGGGTAATTCTTGACCTAGGGTTTCAAGTATCTAAGGTTTCCAATGAGATTCCCTTTATTCAGTCAATGAAACCAACAATTCATTCAATACACAGCATCCCTACTAATTAGCACTACTTATATTACGATAAACACATCACTGTTTATTCAGTAAATATGTCAGATGTCACCGTACATTTATGTTATAAAATTCAGTCAACAACAAATTCAAAAGGAAGTAACCAATCACTGATTATGCATATACTTATCAATGATAAGATCTGTCTGTGCACAGTATTCCTAGTAATTTCTTATCAGAAAACCAAGTACAAGTCCCTAATTCCAAACTAAAGATGGAAGCTAATGCCAAGTTCTGAGACCTGTGGTCTCCACCTACTAACTACCTCTACAACCTGCATCAGGCCATGTAGAACTGTGGACTTATTCTGATCTGCACCAACCCTTTTTCTTGCTTTAGGAGTACTTGCCTTCATTTGAATTACTCTAGTTATGATTCAGGAGCTCCAAGATAGTAATGCGAACCCAGTTTAGCTCGATCTCACACCAGAATAAAGATCAGAGAAATCTGTGACCTGTCTCAGATGATCTTAATGTCTCAGATCTCGACCTCCAGCTACAAATGACCTCAGCTACTTCAGAACACTTCGCCAATCTTCCAGACATTAGGTTTTGCCTGCTTTGAAATTTGAATGATACGGGAAGTCTCAGTCTTCGTTCTGGGCTACAGTATACTTCGGCTACTACAGGAGAAGACGCTAATTTTACCTCAGTTGAAAATCTATCCAGCTTCAGGTGTCTTGCCACAGATTTTGTCCAGAGAATATATCGATGCTCCCTGTAGGGTTTGGTCTGGTTTGAAGCACCTTTGTTCACACTGATATGACTTCACTAGGCTATAGTACGGTTGTCAATAGGTCTGTCCACCTATTTCAGCCTCAGAACCGTCCAAACTTTTCGGCCCACTTAGAAGAGTTCCTCCTCTACCACAAGACAAATTCGCATGGTTTAAGGCCTCTGAAATTCCGATCTATTCAGGAGTTACCTCAGACAGCCTTAGCCCATCTCAAGGAGACTTCGCTACCTCAGAAACCAGTTCACTACCTTAGAGTCTTAGGATCATAAATTAACCTCAGAAAAAATCGTTCAATTCTAGGAGACTTGACTTGACTTGCTGCTTCTTAGATTGAGAGTTTCCTGTTGCCAGAACAAAGTAAAAAGAGGAAAATCAAAGAATTAGGGTGGAATCTTTCACCACCAAAATTAGAAGGAAAGAGACTAGGTAGGGAGGGATCACCTTCACTGAAACTAGTCCACGAGAAAGGGGTCTTCAAACCCTCAGAGCCTCAGGCTCAAAGAAAAAGAGAAAAATGATCCAACCCAATGATATGATCAAATGAATCCAAGATTCCAACCCCCTTGTATTTATATATTTCCTTGAGGGGATTTTTCTCCTTAATTAGTTGAGAGAGATTTTTCTCCTTAATCCTACTACCTTCTTCAGACATGATACATGGAAGACATTGTGGATTTTTCCCTCCTCTGACAACTCCAGCTCATAAGCTACTTCACCAATTCGACCAATTATTTTCCAAGGCCCATAAAATCTTGGTTTTAGTTTCTTTGCCCCACTTTTCTTGAGTGAAGGTTGTCTGTATGGTTGCAATCTTAGAAAAACTAAATCTCCTACCTCAAAGTTGTTGCATTCTATTATGTGCTTGTCTGCATATATCTTCCACTGGTTTTGGGTGGCCTACAGGTTCTCCTTAAGGACCTTAGGGATGTCTTGGCTTTCCTGTATCCAATATTTGGCTTTTGGAACCTTGTTATCCCCAAATGTCAAATCAACAAATGATAGAGTCATACACATGCAGTGCCCTGAATGGGGTCATCCCAATGGATAGATGGTAAGTGGTGTTGTAACAATGCTCCCAAAGATGCAACCATTTGATCCATGCCATCTACTGTCCTAACACATAGTTACGCTATTACCCCTCAATCCATTTATTCACAATCTCTGTCTAGCCATCTGTTTGAGGGTGATAACTAGTACTAGGGGTCAAGTCTGTGCCCACCAATTTGAACATCTCATGCCAAAATGAACTAATAGACCTACTATCCTGATCACTAACTATATTTTTAGGCAGCCCATGGAGTCTAAACACCTCCTTGAAGAACAATTGTGCCACTTGTGTTGCCTTATAATCTGCTAAAATCGCAAAGAAATGTGTGAAATCAGTCAACCTGTCAACTACCACATAGAGGCAATCCTTGCCCAGCCCCTTTGATAGACCTATAATAAAGTCCATTGATATACTCTCCCATTTCTACTCTGGAATTGGCAAGGGTTGTTGAAGAATGTAACTAGTGTCAGTCTTCATAATTGTATTGGTCAAAAGAAAGAAAAAGATTTTTTTATTATTAAAGCACGGATTTCATGCTTGGGTCAATGATTAATAGGTCAAAGACTCCATTGTAGGCTTCTACGGTTTGTGTCAAGAGCCCTTGTCCTTGCCATTATGTAATAGACCCTTCTTGGGCTTCTTGGGTCAAGAAAAAAAATTATTTTAGTGTCAAATAAGTCATTTAGGTCTCCTCTACCAAGTCGGCCTCATCAAGGGAATTCAACCTCACAGATTCACTATATATTGGGAGCTATTCGACCTCATTTGACACACCAACCAAAAATTTCAATCTGCAATAGTTAGAAGTAGAAAAGAATAGCAAAATTCCAACAAGAAGAAGAAAAACGCAAGCGAAGGTGAAGGAGACACTTGTCTAGCAAGAAGAAGTTGATTTTCTCTCTCTTTATCTCACACGTGTGAAGAAGATGAAGCTACAGGAGGGCCGAAGGTGTAGACTTGAAGCTAGGCCGAAATTCTGAAGCAATAGGGCCGAATTCTGTCTTTGATGTAGTATTGATGCAATGTTGATGCAACATTGTTGCAGTTGATCTTTGAAGTTTGGAAGGACAGTTTGATAGCTAACTTGGTGGAGGAGGAAGCTCTTTTAGTTTGGTCTAAGGTCTTGGATTGTCTCAAGTTTGATTTGAATCTATTAGTGGAAGAGTTTGACTTGGAAAACTATGGAGGGGTTTTAGCCCTGGTTGAGTGCCTATATCTTGTGTCGTTGATCTTCATGTTTTGATTTGATGGTTGTTTGATGAAAATAAGATAAAAGAACAACATAAAGAGAAGTTAATAAGACTACAAGAATATCACAAGTAATTATCAATATAAGAAAATATTTTTGCCTTTCTGATTTTCTAACATGGTATCAACACTAAGGTGAAGGAGGAAAGAAAAAGGCAGTTAGAAGGTCTATTGAAAGAAGGGTTAAGGAGGAGGGAACAAAGGAAGATCATTAAGGAAAGGATCATATAAGAAACTATACCAAGAAAAGGGGACATTATAAAGTCTATGGTAACCTCAATGAAGACAGAAAATAAGCTAGAAGGACCCTCCAACTACAGGGCATGGAAGAAAAGGATGGATCTTATTCTTGTTAAAGCATAAAGTTTTGGATTTTGTTCAAGGAAAAGTCAAGGAACCAGCAAATGACGCAGGAAAAGAAAAATACAAAGAAACTGACATCTTGGCCATGAATTTGATTGTAGATGGAGTGAAGGACAATCTAATCCCATACATACTAATAAAGAATCTGCAAAAGAAATGTATGAATCCCTCTCCAAGTTGTTTACCATAAAGAACATTAGTCCAATAGCTAGTCTCAAGAATGAACTTAGAAAGATAAAAATGACGAAAGACAATATTGTATCATCATATTTTGTAAGGATCTCTAAAATAAGAGATGAACTCCAAGCTATTGATGAAGTTGTACCAGAAAAAGAACTCGTGATTTTTGCACTACTAGGTCTACCAAAATCTTGGAGCTCTTTTGCATCAGGCATTAGTAGTTGGAAAGGTACACCAACCTTTGAACAAATGTGAAATGCATGCAGACAAGAAGAAGCCCACATCTCATTAGTAAGTGACAAAAAGGAGGATGAAGAAAACAACACTTCAAATGCTCACTCTTCTCATCATAAGAAGAAGGGAGTATACAAGAAGTTCAAAGGACCAAAGAAGACGGTTGATCTATCAAAGATTGAATTCTATAATTGTCATTAGATGGGACACGACAAAAGTCAATGTCCTAAAAATCCAAGGAATAAGAAGAGAGAAAGAGAACATGCAACTGTTGTTGATGAAGCTCCACCTAAGCAGAACAAGACTGAAGAATCTGAAGTCAAAGACTTATACTATTGAGTCTTCTCTTACATATCCTTCTAAGTCTACAATTTTAAGTTTTGCAATGTTTTTCGTTTATGATTTCTAAAGTTTGTAGATCTGATATATCTTGTTAGAACTATTTGGATTGTTTAAAGTTGTAAGTATCCCTCAGAAAGACTAAATTAAGAGGGAGCCTTCACCATTTTACCAAAAGATAAGTATATTGTTCTTTGTTTCATTTTTCATGTTTGGTGTCCTCCTCACATCGAGATTTGATTGTATTGCATACTCATAATCCTTTCTTTATATTTTTCTTGGTAGGAAAGCTTGCAGAATACACAAAGGTTATGGAGGAGACTTCAAATGAAAGACTTGAATTATGAAAGAAGTTCTGTTACAAAGGAATCCCTTCAAAAATGTTGGAAAATTAGAAAGGCAGTAAGATTTTCTTGATCTTGATAATTACTCGTGATGTTTCTTATTATTACAATTCTTTATATCTTCTTTCTTTAGTTCATCAAGCAATTATCAAAAGCAGCAACACATAAAACAATGAACACAATATGTAGGCACATGCCAAGGCAAAACCCCCCTCGAGGGGAAAACCCGGTCAAAGTAATTCTTCCTTTAAATAGTATTCTTTGAGACTCTTCACCCTAGACCAAGACCAAACCTTCCCTCCACACCAAGTCAGCCTCCAGGAGATTGACCTCTTCCAGCAACTTCGACTATGCAGCAGCCAACAGCTACCGACAGCAATCCAACTTGGAAGACTTTGATCTCCCAATCCAGAGCACGAAACAGAGAGAGAACACCACCAAATTTGCGATTTTCCTTAACTCCTTAGACTCCCCCAAACTTGCATTCACTTCGGCCTCCCGGCAACAGACTTTCCCAGCTACCCACTTTGCACTTTTGCCCAGCAAACAAATTTTTGCACTTTTGCCCAGTAGAGAGAGAATAAGAAGTGGTACTCCAAATGAATTCGATGTCCTTCCTTTTATACGCTTCTTGTGGGGTCGAATAGACTTGATCTTCTCTTAGGCCGGCATGGTGTGGAGGTTACATAATTCATATTTGACTCAATACTTAACCTTTTTACATGATTCAAAAGCCCAAGAAGGCTCTCTTTAAATGTACAATAATTCTATAGACTCTGAATAAATCCTAGAAGTCCTCAATGGGGACTTTGACCTAAAACATGGTGACCCAAGCATGAAACCCATGCTTTAATAAGTCACAATAATAATAATAATTATTATTTTCTTTATTATTTTGACAAGTACATTACATAATGACTCAAATACATTATTGAAGACCGAACATAGTTACATTTTCCAACAAAAAATTGATGTCCTACAAGGTATGTTAAAGAACAACTCAAGGTGTCTCTTAACTACTAGTTTTGTTGCAAGGTTTTATTCATACAAAAGGTACAATCATTCTCTTTTGAAATTTGCTTTACATTACTAACATCTTTATGTCTAGGGTTTTGAACCATAAATATTCTTGTTAGGGTGATTACTATTGAGATTGAATCTACCCTTATCATACTATCTCTTGTTGTTCGATAATTTTGGTGAAACCCTAGCCTTTCAATTCTTAGGGTATGCTAATGATAAAACCCTAGTCTTCTTAGGGTTTTTTTATAAAGTTTAGATTTCATAATAATATCCTACTCTTTTGATGTTTAGGATTTTGGTAATGTTATGGTAAAACCCTAGCCCTTTCAGGATTTGGTGAATTAGGGTTTATGACAAAACCCTTGCGATAGTCAAGCACAGGAATGAAAACCTGCGCATATGTGCTTTCATATAATTAAAACCATAGCCTGGTCAAAATTCATTGTATATCTAATTTTGGAGTTTGGTGTTTGTATCTAGGGTTTAAAATAAAACCTTATTATGAGAATATATGTCTCTAGGAAATAATAATGGAACCCTAAAGATGAAATGCTTGTATGCTAACTTGATTGATGATTTTCATGATTTAGTTTTTGAAATCTAGGGTTTGTAACAAAACCCTAGTAGAAATTGATATTCTAGGGCATGATAATGAAACCCTAGAAGTATAATGTTTTCGAATATTGATATCATTCTGTTTTAATGATGAAATCTAGGGTTTATGACAAAACCCCAGTAAAACATTGTTGCAAATGGATGAATTTCTTGATTAAACCTAACTAGGTTTAGGCCTTGTATGTCCAAAAATCAGATTTAATATGCTCTTATTATAATGACATGCTTCATGTTTTTGTATATATATATTTGTGTTTGATTGTACTTGTTGAAAATTTACAGGTACATAGTTTTCAAGATGATGAGAATGCTTACCTCATATTTGATGATAATTTGATGATAATGTTAAGCATGATGGAAAGAGGGAATTGTGAGAACCTCGATGACATAAGTTCAATAGATGATCTTTTTTCCATGTGAAGAAATGAAGAAGTTTTGGAAGGTCTAAATTCTCCGATGAATTGTTAATGCAAAAAGGAAGAGCTTGTGTGACTAAAAGAATAAGATAGTTAATGGACTTGTCCCCTAGTTACTTGGATAAAGGAAAGTGTATATCTCCCGAGTTTAGAAGGATCTTGAAGAGAAATGAATGACTTGATGAAAAGGCCATGAGGATGTTTGAGATCGGAGAATAGCTGAAGAACTGCTAATGGTTATTCATGATTGATAAAGTTGTGAACAAGACTTGGATGTTTTTGGAAGAAGTGTTGAGGCTCAGTTTAGTGCTGCTAGAAAAGTTGAAGAAGTAAAGCTTCCAACTAGATGTGTTTGATATGATTATAATCTAAACAGCATCAGAATGATTAAGGACCCCAAAGGTTTGTGTTATATATGTATATATATAGTGAAAGTTTATAAATAATTGGGGTTGTGTGTGAGCAAATCTCTCCATAAGAAGGTTTAACATTTGAAGCATGCTTGGATTGGTGGATATCTTCAGCTTATTTGATAAGGAGAGATGAAGCATCTTGGGGCGAAAAGATGCTTGGGAGGACATCTAGTCAGCCTATGATGATGTCTAGATCCCAAAGTAGGGAGGGTTGCATTGGTCTTGGAGCTCCGACCATGGATACACACCTAGATTCCTGGGTTGGTGTTAAAGCTTAAAAGTCTGATGGTACCTAGAGTGGCTAAAGCTTGAGTACACCTTGGTCAGGTATCTAATCTATAGCATTGCGTGTGTCATGACTCTTCATAGAGCATATCATTTTGAGATCTTCCATGTACCTCTGTATATATGTAATTATGAATACCTCCCTAGTTAAAAGGGAGTGTTGAAGAATGTAACTAGTGTCGGTCTTCATAATTGTATTGGTCAAAAGAAAGAAAAAGATTTTTTTATTATTAAAAGAAATTGACTTATTAAAGCATGGGTTTTGTGTTTGGGTCAATGATTAATAGGTCAAATCCTCCATTGTAGGCTTCTAGGGTTTATGTCAAGAGTCCTTGTCCTTGTCATTATGTAATAGACCCTTCTTGTGCTTCTTGAATCAAGAAAGAAATTTATTTGTGTCAAATAAGTCATTTAGGCCTCCTCCACCAAGTCGGCCTCAAATTGGACAAGTCAGCCTCATCAAGAGAATTCGACCTCACAGATTCACTATATATTGGCAGTTCTTCGACCTCATTTAAAGCACCAACCAAAAAGTTTGATCTTAATAGCTAGAAGCAGAAAAGAAGAGCGAAATTCCAAGAAGAAGAAGAAAAACCCTAGTGAAGGAGAAGGAGACACTTGGCTAGCAAGAACAAGCTGATTTTCTCTCTCTTTGTCAACGCGTGCGAAGACGCTGAAGCAGCAGGAGGGCTGAAGTTACAGACTTGAAGCTAGGCCGAAATTCTAAAGCAGTAAGGTTGAAACTTTGTCGTTGATGCAATATTGTTGCAGTGTTGATGCAATATTGTTGCAGTTGATCTTTGAAGCTTGGAAGGACAGTTTGAGGGCTAACTTGGAGGAGGAGAAGATCTTTTAGTTTGGTATAAGGTCTTGGATTCTCTCAAGTTTGATTTGAATCTGCAAGTGGAAGAGTTTGACTAGGCTTTCCCCTATAGAGGGGTTTTAGCCCTGCCTGAGTGCCTATATCTTGTGTCGTCGATCTTCATGTTTTGATTTGATGGTTGCTTGATGAAAAGAAGATAAAAGAAGAACATAAAGATAAGTTAATATGACTACAAAAATATCACAAGTAATTATCAATATAAGAAAATCTTTCTGCCTTTCTGATTTTCTAACACCACTTGTGTTGCCTTATAATCTGCTAAAATCACAAAGAAATGTGCAACTTAGTCAACCTGTCAACTACCACGTTGACATAATCTTGCCTTGCGCCTTGGATAGACCTATAATAAAGTCCATTGATATGCTCTCCCATTCCTGCTCTGGAATTGGCAAGGGATGTAGCAATCCTGCAAGAGGAGAATGCCCTAACTTGTTCTACTGACAAGTCATGCACTCCCTTGCATGCCTCAACACATCATCCTTGAGGCCTTTCCAAGAGAACCTTTCTTTGATCAACATGTAAGTTTTGAGGAACCTCTGGTGCCCTGTTAGTGGTGTGTCATGAATTCTATTCAAGATTTTATCTTTCAGTGTGGATTCAAGGACCAAATATAACCTACCTTTATAGAAAATGACCCCATATATTATTTTGTACTTGTCATCTTGGATGAGACTGTCCATTAACTCGCAAGAAAACTTGTTTTTGGAATATTCTACCAAGAGGTGGCTTTCCAATCTCGTGTGATCTCCATGAGTGAATACACAACTAGTTTCCTAGAGGATGCATCAAACACAATGTTGTTTCCCTTCACGTTCTCAATATCAAAATCATAGGCTTGAATCTTGCCCATTTCTATTGGCTTTCATTCAGTCCCTTTGTTACAGAAAGTGTCGTAAGTTGTTGTGATCTATTCTAACTACAAACTTGCTCCCTACCATGTACAATCTAAACTTCATCAAAGCATGCATGATGGCAAGCATCTCTTAGTCATCAATGGTATAGAACTTATCTAGATCTCTAAGTTTCCGGCTTTCGAAAGCTATCAGGTGTTTATTCTGCATTGACACAACTCCTATCCCCTCACCGAAGCATCACATTCCAATAGGAAGGCCTAGCTGAAGTCAAGAAGTGCCAACACCAGGCATGAGCCCATCACCTCTTTGAGCTTGTTAAATGCCCTCTATAACTCCTCTATCCACCTAAACGCCCCTTTCTTTGTCAAGTTGTCAAGGGTGCACCTACCTAAGAGAATCCTTTAACAAACCGCCTATAATAGTTGCAAATCCCAAAGAATCCCCGGAACTTGGTAAGGTTCCTGGGTGTGGTCCAATCCAGTGTGACTTGTATCTTCTCTTGATGTACCTATAACCCATGCGCACTGATCACGTGGCCCAAGTAAAGGATCTCAGTCATCCTGAACTCACACTTTGATGCCTTGGCATAAAGTGACTACTCCATAATACTCAAAATCTACTCCAAATGTCACAAATTCTCTTCCCATGTTTTGTTGTATATGAGGGTGCCATCAAAGAATACTAATAAGAACTTCCTCAATTGTTTGTTGAACATGTGGTTCATACATGATTGAAAGGTGGTCGGTGCATTGGTCAACCCAAATGGCATGACCAAGAATTCAAAATGCCTAGAGTGGCACCTGAAGGTTGTCTTATGCACATCCTACTCTTGGACTTGGATCTGATGATACCCTGATCGAAGATCAATCTTCAAGAAATACACTACTCCATGCAACTCATCCAGCAGCTCATCGATCTTAAGGATGGGGTACTCGTTTTTTATGGTCTTCTTGTTCAAGGCTTGATAGTCAATGCACATCCTCTAGGTACCATCATTTTTCTTCACCAAAACCACTGAGGCAAATGGTCTCAAACTAGGTCTGGTGTGGCCCATGGCTAGCAGTGCCTTGATGGCCTTTTTTATCTCAACATTGAATTTCTTCAGATGCTTGTAAGGTGTGGTGATCATTGATTTGGCACCCTCCTCTAGCTCTATGTTGTGCTCAAAACCCCTGTCAGGAGGTCTCCCTAGAGGAATTTCTCCAAGAACCTAGTCATGTTTATTTAGCAATACCTAAATATCTGACTGATATTGTTAGTTGCTATCTAATGACTTCTAACTCGTAATTAGATATTATGTTGTGCAAGTTATATCTCCATGCCTGCATATAGCCTCCATTATCTTAGTTGATACAATTCGAGGAGCACCATTGGACATACCCCTCAACACTACCTTGTTGTCATTTGAGGCCCTAAATTCCATCTCCAAAACCTAGTAGTTAATTGAGAATTTCTCCAATCAATATAACCATTGTACCCCCAAGCCCCAATATAACATTAGTTTACGCAAGGTCTACTACATAGAAGTCATGAATAAATGTGTAATTGTCCAGTGTCACATACAATCATGGAATCCTTTGTGTGCATGTCATGCTATATCCATCAGCCCCCACAATGTTAGAGCCCCCAAACTCTTCTGTGGGAATACCTCTCTTTGCCACCAAGGCTACATCGATGAAGTTGTGAGTTGCCTCGCTGTCGACAAAGGTTGTGACCCATTGTCACTATATGACCCCCTTGATCCTGAAGGTGTAGTATCTAGGAACTCCAAAAAGAGTGATAATAGTACCACCCTTAATCCCCATACAAGGCCTCTTATCCCCATTGGCTTCCTCATGGGACTGCTATGGGACTGCTCACGCCTAAACTGCTAGGATCATTGTTTGGTGTTGGCATTGTATCTTCGTCGTCATCACTATTTGACAACACCTCAATATAGTGAACCTTTCCCTTGCCCAAGCATTTGTGACCTAGTTCCCATGGTTCCTTGCAATTGAAGTACAGTTTCTTCCTTCTCAACTCACTCTGAGTCTCATCTATTGGAAAATGTAACTAGTTTCGATCTTCATAATTATCTTTGTACTTATGACATTATATATTTTTGTAAAAAAAAAAAGAATTAGAGAAAAAATTTCGGCGAAAATCACATCGTAATTCATTTATCAACGCATTTCAAACCATCCAGTGTGGTTCATCATCACGACAAGATGAAGAGGCAAAACATGGCATGAGTATAAATAAAGCAATGTAGAGACTCACAGATCAATTAACGGTTATAATCAACAACTAGTTCATAAAAATAAATATTAATTTTATAATACCAAAAAAACAGTTAGGTAAATAATTATTTTATATAATTTACAAAACAGCTAGTTTGTAAATAATAATATTATATTATTAATAATCATTATTAGGGAAAAATATAGCTTAAGAGAAAAAAAATAACTCAAATACTGTAAATTAAAAAATAAATAAATACTTTTTTTCTTCAAGTCAAACATCACACAAAGAATGAAGTCAAACATGGAGGAAGGGATCAGGACTCTATGAATAAGGCAACAGACCATAAAAATATAGCTTAAGAGAAAAAAAACTCAAATATGTATTATAAAAAATAATAAAATATATATATATATATATATATATATATATAATATATAATTATTAATTAAATAATATAATATAACATAAATTAAAATAAAAATAAACACGTTCTAACCTAAAAAACAAGAGAAGAAGGGCTAGGGAGATAAAAACTCAAACCATTAGAGAAACTTAAAAACAGAAACATAAATATAAAGAAAAAAAGAAAAAAAAATTAATCAAGAAGACAAGACAAGGACCCAACTTCTGCTAATGCTCCAAGCATCGTCTCTATTCAGATTCTTGGGTCTCCTTTCAATTTCTAGGGCCTCCCTGAATTTGCGATGATGGAACTGACTAACCCTAGCAAGGACATGGGCATCCTCAATGAAGATGTGATGCTTAGATTTGTCTGCATGTTCTACCAATGCAAAGGAGCGGGTCCTTCCATGCTTGATGTCAGCGACGTGCTCACGAATTCTTTGCTTAATCGAGCGACCAGTCTCACCACTGTATGGAGTCCCACACAAGCAAGGGATAACATACATACCTTTCATATTTTTAGGGTCCACAGGGTCTTCAACAAATCTCAAGGAACTCCGAATGGTATTTAGAGGCCTAAAGGTTGAAGGAACCTTATGCTTCCTTAAGATCTTGGCGATCCTGTTAGTTGTCCCCTAGGTAAAAGGGAGATGAACTCCAGAAAATCGATCTTTAGGATCTACCTTAGCTCTAGGACCTTTTTTCGCTTGTAGTAGAGCCTTAGAGCATTGATATTTACAATAACCATTATTCAAAAAAACCTTATGGAGGTGGGCTTTCTCATCACCAAGGTGCTTGTCATCGGAAACCCTTAAAGCTCTAGTTGTTGAAGTGTTAAGAACGCCAAGCTTTTGAGCCAACAAATGATGAGATTTAGCATGTAGATATTGCTCCGTGTTATTTTTCTTCTGATAGACGTGATGCAAAAAAGAACCATCGCTATTTCTAGGAAGGAGGATGTCAAGGAAAGGCAAACTACCATCTCTTTCGAATTCCATGGTGAACTTTATGGAACTACACTGATCAGTAAGATGAAGGAAGAAAAGGTCCAGTTCTTCCTTACCATGGGACCAAATGACACAAGTGTCATCCACAAACTTTTTCCACAACTTAGGCAGAAGATGCGAAGAGGATAAGGCTTTTGATTCAAAATCCTCCATGAATAAATTAGCAACCACCAAGGAGAGGGGGGAACCCATGGCAACAACACAAGTTTGCTCATAAAATTCTCCATCAAAAGAAAAAAAAGTAGAGGTGAGACAAATACCAACTAAGCCAGCCGTATCAAGATCCGTAATACGCTTAATGACTTCAATGGCCTCATTGATAGGAATACTAGTATAGAGGGAGACCACATCGAAACTCACAAGCTTGTCGTCAGGATCAAGCTTAAAACTCTTTAACTCATTGACAAATGCAATAGCGTCCTTAACAAAGGACTCTATATGGCCAACAAGGGGCTTAAGATTTACAGCTAAATATTTAGCAAGAAGATAGGTTGGCCCTCCTATAGTGTTGACAATGGGTCTGAAAGGAGCCCCTTCCTTATGAATCTTTGGAAGGTCATAGATCTTGGGGTAAGAGGACTACTCTCAATAAGCTTATGACTGAACGAGCCAAGCTTACTTAGGAGCGGGAGCGAAAATGGGGAGCGGGGGCGAAAACAGAGGGAGCGACATTTTCAAAAGCTCTCGGTTTGGGAGTGAATCCCGAAGCATTTTGATGCATATAGGTCAACAAAAACATGTAGAATGATGAATTAGATATAAAAAACATTAAAAACATAGATTGAACCATATAACAACAATCATCTAGAAGTTATAATCTTCATCAACCACGTCCACAAGTTAGTAACATAGTAACATACAACATATTGAGTCTCATGATTCATCAATCTTAAAGTTTCAAGCTTTCAAAATTCAATATATAACATTTATCATCATTGATCACCAAAGTTGTACTTGTAAGCTAAGTGTAACCATTACAACAAATAATATCTAACATGAAATGAAATGTTATAAAAATGAAATGAAATGAAACAACTTTCAACTTTCATCGAAGCATCATATTCATAATTCATTACTAATGAGTTATAATTGCCAACTTCAAACTTCAAACTTAAATTGTCATATATTATTTAAAAAAATATCATAATAAATATGAAAGAGTCAATAGTCATAAAAACTACTAGAAACTAGAAAAAACAAGTAAATCTATTATCTATTGCTTATGCCTGGGCCTCTTGCCACCACGAGAAATGTCTAATTTTTTAGTCTTGTTGGAAAATCAAGATATTTGTCATTAATATCACCCTCTAAGCATTAATATCCAAAGGTATCTTTGTGATTACCTCTGGATCTGTATAGGGATCTTTGTCAATAATATCACCCTCTAAGCATTAACATAAGATAGAAAAAGCATAGCATGTCAAGTCAAGATTTTGTTTGAGTGATGCGTACATTTTTAGGAGGGTCGTGATAGAGGAGTTAACAACCAATGTCACTAACATCAAGGTACATAGAGGGATTGGTTCTCTTGATTAAATACGAGTTCCATACCATAATACATGACCAAATTCAATGGAAACATTGCAATCCTGAAATCCTGAAAAACTTATAAGTCTGCTGGATTTTGAATGAAATCTAAAATTCTACTTTCTCCATATGGAATCCAATGAGGTCGGAACCACTCTCAAACATCCTGAGTCATTTCATGGTAATGTTGAAAATTTAAGTAAAAAGATGAAAATGAAGATTAAGGGGAATGTCACTTTTACTTTAAGAATTTAACATTACCATGAATCGCATATCAATACTAGGGTCATAGCCTTGATCATTAAGCTGCCCCACTCAAAACTTATTTGTTTCTTTGAAAAAAAATTGCATTTGGAACATTACTGCAAAAAAAAAAATTGCAAAAAAGGCTAAACGCTCCCGAAAACGCAGGGAGCATTTCTTTTTAGGGAGCGTGCTCCCAAAAACGCTCCCTCCTCAGGAGTGCAAATTGGGAGCGAGAGCGAGAGCGAGAGGGGGGCGCTCCCCCACAACCTTCGAACGAGCTAACAAAGTTACTGGATTTTATAGCAAGAGCCACACTTTTGGAAACCTTCTTCAAAGGATCCTTATAAAGTTTTCTGTAGCTCCCACTATTACGAAGGTGGTCCAACATCTTATTACAGTAATCTTCTTTATCAAGAATAACCACTAAACCACCTTTTTCATCTTTGAGAACAACAACATCTTTGTTATTGTTTAATGCCTTGAGCGCATCAAACTCCAATCTGGAGATATTGTTCTCGGGGAGCTTGGCCCTCCTGAGGACAATAGCACAATCCTGCCTAATGATATTGTTAGTGACGTCAAGCAAGTCCCTGATACCATATTCAATGTCACAAATGATATCATCAACCAAGATCTTCCTAGGAGCCAGGGCAAAATTTAAACCCTTCTCGAAAAGACTAAAGACACGAGGATCAAAAGAAAAGTTGGAGAGATTAACAACCCTATTACTAGAAGGGGAGATATAATCAGACAAACCATTATTTTCAGAATGAAAAGACCTACCAGGCTACCATAAACCAATTTATTATTACCATCATTACTATTATTAATATTAAACAAAGAATCGTTTTAATGATGTTCTCATCATATATATTATTACTAGTATTGTTGTTAAAAAAAAAACTATTATTTTTATTATCATTATTATTTTTTTTTGTAAGTTTGGTAGATCCTTCTTTTTCATTAATAATCAGCAAATTGATACCATATAAAACAGGTTAGGTGGCCTCAACTTGCCTAGTGGGAAACCAAGTTTGTTGGCCACCTAACTGCATGATAAGCCATCCAGTAGCAAAAAATTATAAGTCTTTCTACCTAAGCCATATAAGTTTGATTCTCATGTCCACACCAATGTTGCACAAAGCGGGGACGCGGAAGTGTCATTTTCCAAAAATCTAAGAAGCGAAGCGTCTTGGAAGCATCCACCCATCTGATACAATGGATACTCCACAATCTACCCACTCATTTGTAAAACGTGTCAAAGCTCTTTGAACCTTTGCTTTTTCTCTTTCTAATAACATTGTTTTAGCTTTCTCATAGTTGGGGGACTTGTATCATTTTGGAGCTTCATTGATGGCCTTTACCATTTCATGCCAATAGGGAGAGCGAAGCACATTGAATGGTACATCGCCAACACAAAGAAATCGGACTATCTTTCCATCCACATCATCCCTCCCAGCAACATTCAGGAAATCCCCTATTGTTCTTTTACCTCTAGAGCTTGCAGAAGTAACATGAAGAGATGAGCTACCAAATCTAGAGGTTGCACTTGATTCAGACCGAGTTTTTTGTTTCTTGCTTTTTTGTTGTGTAACCTCCTGTATTTGGATGTATTTTCTTCTTTGTTCAGCGGAAATGTTTGGCCAAATTTGTATCCCAACAACACCCTTTTTATTATCAATGTCCATCACCCCACAAAGATGCCTCCTCTCACGAGTATATGAACCACTAAATGGTTTTCCTCCATGACAACCATGAGGGCACAAAAATTTGTAGCTTCCACCACCCTTTCCCCCTTCAAGTTTGGTCACATAGTTCCACAAGGGTGTTAATGCAACTTTCCCCTCTAGTGTTTCAATGTTCCCTTCAGGTTCATCCCCTTCTTCTTCAAACCCTTCCTCCTCATCATACATTGGATCACTCATATGGGGACCACTATCCTCTTGTTCTTCTTCCCTTCTATTCCTACTCCCCCTTGCCATCATTAAAAACAAAAGTGGAATGACACATAGAAGCCAAAAGAACACCATCTTGGAATATGGATATAGATGGTGGACAACCTACAATTAAATGAGCAAGTAGAAAGAATGGGAAAGAGTAGGAGAGGGAGGAGAAAAATACAAAAAACAATGAAAAAAAAAGAGGGAGTTTGGGGTTTGCACTTACCTCTTTAGCTCTTGTAGAACTAAGCCCTTCTTTACTCCTCCAAGCTCCTCCTCCTTCTCCTAGCTCCTCCTTCTTCACTCCTCCAAGCTCTCCTCTCTTTCTCCTCTCTTATCCTCTCTTCTCCAAGCTCTCATAAAATAAAAGTGAGCAAATGGGAGATGAAAGGGTCTTTTAATCCCTTCACTCCTCACCCTAACCCAAGTTGGACCCACCCCCAACAAAGAAACACAAAAAAAATAAAAAATAAATACCACTTTGTGGCCCGCGCGGTGGAATCAGTCGGTTGCCAGGCGAAGCGGTCGTGATCCATACGGATCTGACCCGAAACCGCTGTGGATCATACAATCAATCCGTCGTACTAAACGCGTTTTGGAAATTCTAAAATGTGGATCAGGCCATACGGTTCTAAAATAGTAGGAACCGTATTTTTCAACCCAATCCGCGTTTCAGAGGACGGATCGCCCATAGATCCGTACAGATCATGTTTCCGGCTTTTGATCTGGGGGGCATTTCCTTCAACACTGGTCCACACCCATATTCTAATTTCCTATATTAATATATAACTATATATTGCAAATTAAAAGCTATCCGCATAAGTACTAAACAAAACTAATAGGAACCAACATTCTAGTCTGCCTGCTCAGCTAAGTCAGAATCAACCAGAGTCGGATCTCTGACATTAGAACCTGGCAACTTTGTCTGTGAGATCAAACATGGAAGGTGTCTCTCAATGTGGCAAAGGCGTCTTTCTTGTTTCTGCATTTCGAATTGCAACTTCTGAAAATCCTATTTGTAGTTTGGAAAATCCTGGACTGTTGTCGCCATACTCACCGAAATCTACTCCATGGTCTTTCCTAGGAGACTTTTCATTAACCAATACAGGTAAAGGGTCTGCTTAAACAAAGTCACTCGCCCGCGTGTATGTCCTAGGTCTGGCACGAGAATTCTCCAATCTTCCATTTCTATCTCAGTTGCGCTCGCCTAGTGGTTGAGGTCAACCTCCCATTCTTCCATCAATCTCCTAATCTCCTCATTGGTCCCCTCCTGATAAGTTGTTGTCGCTTCATTGATGAGGGTCTCGCCTGCTTTCTGCCGTGTTTCCCTCCCGAGGAGCTAGGCTCATTTCCCTACTCAGGCCCCCGCGGCCTCTTACCTTGGCCCTTGGTCTTTGCGGTGCGAGCCATAGCTACATTGTCCCAACGCTTAATACTTTGGTGAGCGTTGGTCGATCCCTGAACCGGTGACGAAGCAGGCCTCGAAACCCTCGGAGGAGGTTTATCACTTTGCATACCTGTCATGGTGTCAAGAAACCAAATTTGGCAATCAATTATACTACATCGTTTTATCACCTGCTGAAGTCCACCATCCCCCTTCCGCATGCAGTGGCTTGCCCCCCTGCCCTCTTGCAACACAAGCAGTGTAGACAATCTCAAGCCTGATATGCCCCTTTCTCGCACCCGTTTGGGAATGCTTGTGCCCCAGCTAACGCACCCCCACCATAGCTATTTTGCAGATACTGCAACTCATTGCATGGGTGCACTACCCCAACAGCCATCCAGCCACAAGCCCTGTAGCATGGCAACCCAGCTCACAAATTCCCAGCCTCTCACACCCAGTTCCAACCCTTATGAGACCATTCCCCAAGCCCAAGTAAAGTGCATCCTCTCGACACCCCTTCAGACCCTCCGACAGCACACACCAACTCTAGTGACCTTGTGGTCATTCCAATGCAAGTTGTGGTTGCCCAACCCCGGGAGCCATCCCACCAAAGACCTGTTAACCCAGCAGACTTCCCACGTTCTTCCAATTCTGGCATAGCCAGCCCAGAACCATGCTGATTCCCAACCCCCCGACAGCACCTCCTCATAGCAGCAATCCCGCAAACCTCTTGGCTCAGGCCTTGGGTATCCCCGGCCAAAAGCCGCTCGACCATAAGATAGCAGGCTTCAGCATTAAGACAAATATCAACACTATCCCAGCACCCAGCTCTCTGGACTCTGACCCATATGCAATGCCATTCCCCAGATTTAACCCCCCTACCCCATAGCCAAATTAACCCTCTACGAGAAAGGAAAATCTCATAGCAGATTGAAATTGGCGGGTTTCTCTTGGGGTTCAAGTTCTTCTTACAGGCTACCACCACCAAACCATTCCCTCATCCCCAATTACCCCCGCGCAATGGCCAAGTGCCCCCATGCAGAACCCACAAACTAAACCAGAGGCAAGTGAGCATGATGGAGGGGAGGAGAAAAAAACAATTTAAGTACCCGATTTCCTATGTTTGGAGGCGATGGACCCTTCTTCGCTCCTGGAGATGCTGCACTGACCCAATGTCAGAGTCGCCTTGCCTCACACACTAAACCACACTCACCCAGTCACAGAAACTACCCAATTTCTCACCACTACAAGCGCTACTACCCAGCAAACTTCCTTTCGTAACTCTGCCACCTTTCTTTGTGGCGGTCATGTTATGCATGCATAAGGCCACCGCATCCATCACCTCGAGCGTGAGGGGGGCGGTGGTGTTGTACCTCAATGTACTAACTATTAACTACGTCTTGATGGGGTCGTCCTCCAGCTCGCACCCCAACCGAGGGTTTATTATCATTATTATTATTATTATTATTCAAATAATAATAATAATTATTTATTATTATTATTCAAATAATAATAATAATTATTATTATTATTTTTAAAGAAACTTTTATTATTAAAACCAAAATATATATATATATATATATTATTAAAAATTTTATCACACCTATAGATAGAAGACCCCAACCAAGTCGACTGCGATCCTGAGAAACCTAAGGAGTAGCCAGGGTCAATGCCCATTGAATCAATAATCATCCGAGGAAGAGAGCCAACAACCAAATGAGACTGAGATCGGTGAGCATCAACCGAGAATTGGGAAGAAGCAGAAGAAGCGGGTCGTGCCTTCATAACAGAAAGAACTGACCCTGTAGAACTACTAACGGCATCTCCCTTTTATCCAAGGGAACACTGACAAGATCGCCAAGATCTTAAGGAAACATAAGGTTTCTTCAACCTTTAGGCCTCTAAATACCATTCGGAGTTCCCTGAGATCTGTCAAAGACCCTGTGGACCCTAAAAATATGAAAGGTGTGTATGTTATCCCTTGCTGGTGTGGGACTCCATACATTGGTGAGACTAATCGCTCGATTAAGCAAAGAATTTGCGAGTACGCCACTAACATCAAGAATGGTAGGACCTGCTCCTCTGCATTGGAAAAATATGCAAACAAATCTAAGCATCACATTTGCATTGAGGATGCCCAAGTCCTTGCTAGGGTTAGTCATTTCCATCATCGCAAATTTAGGGAGGCCCTAGAAATCGAAAGGAGACCCAAGAATTTGAATAGAGACGATGGTTGGGGCATTAGCAGAAGTTGGGTCCCTGTCTTGTCTTCTTGATTAAAAAAAAGTTTCCTTTTTTCTTTATATTTATGTTTCTGTTTTTAAGTTTCTCTGATGGTTTGTGTTTTTATCTCCCTAGCCCCTCTTCTCTTGTTTTTTAGGTTAGAACGTGTTTATTTTTATTTATTATTATTTTTACTTTTATTTTTATTTTATTTTACATTTTTATTTATATATAATATATATATATTATATATTATTTTTTTTTTTTACATTATTTGAGTTTATTTTTCTCCTAAGCTATACTTTTATGGTCTTGTCGCCTTTATTATAGATCCTGTCCCTCCTCCATGTTTGACTCTTTCTTTGCGTGTGTTTGACTTGAGAAAATTTTATTTATTTATTTTTTAATTTACATTATTTGAGTTATTATTTTTTCTTCTTAAGCTTATTTTCCTAATATAGATTATTATATATATATTATTATTTACAAACTAGCCGTTTTGTAATTTATATAAAATTATTATTTAATTTTCGTTTTTTTTGGTATTATAAAATTAATATTTATTTTTAAGAACTAGTTGTTGATTATAATTGTTAATTGATCTGTGAGTCTCTACATTGCTCTGTTTATACTCATGCCATTTTTTGCCTCTTCATCTTGTCCTGACGATGAACCACAATGGATGGTTCGAAACGCGTCGACAAATGAATTATGATGTGATTATCGCCAAAAACTTGTCTCTAAATCTTGTTATGGATCACAGAAGCCTAAATTCAATAAGAAAAAGAATTACTATATTTCTAGCATGGGTTTCATGCTTAAGTTGATTTGTCAGGAGGTCAAGCATGTTCTTCATGCTTCTAAGGTTTGTCAAGTCAAAAGAGTATTTGTCATAAGTTTTGAAGTCAAGTCCCATTTGGACTTTGAAAATAAAATGTAAAGAAAAAATTGTTTTGAGTCAAAATGTCATTTTTGTCCCTACAAGACCAAATCGGCCCAGTTTGGGGTAATTCGATCTCCTCATATGTGTATATATAAGAGCAACTCGACCTCATTTAACATACACATCAAGAAAGTTTGATCTCTTGAGAAAGAAGGAAGAAAATTAGCGAAAAGGGCAAGTCTAAGTCAAGGAGAGAGAAAGCTAGGTCAAAGGAGAAGAAAAATATGCCCTTAAACTCCCATATGTGCGAAAATTTCAGAATTGCAAGGGGGGTGAAATTGCAAACCTAGTTGCAGGTCTGAAATTCTATTGCAAGGAGGTTGAAACTTTTGTTGCAAGGGCCGAAGTCTGAAGTTTGACTAGCTTAGGAAGGGTTTGACTATCGTTGACTTGAGGAACTTTGACTTTATTGAAAAGCTTGGAAGGAGGGTTGACTTGAGGCTTGTGAATGGACTTGGTCTTGGCTCTTGGGTATTAGATTTCTCATTTGATCCAATTCTATAAGAAGAGAATAGATTCTTTCTGGATTTTCCCTTTTCAAGGGGTTTTGCCCTAGCTTGGAGCTTATATTTTGTGTCCATTGTCTTTTATGATCTTCATGGTTTATGATCTTGATAATTTTTTGATGTAAAGAATCTAATAAAGAATAAGAAGAAGCTAACATAAGTTCACAAGCAGTTATTATGGATAGATGAATTGTTTAAATAGTTGTCATATTGGATTCTCCAACATGGTATCAGAGCTAAAGGTGAAGAGCAGACAACTTGAAGATCATCTTGCTAGCATAAGAGGAGGTTGCTTGTCAAATGGAATCATTTGCCAAAGGACACAAGGAAAGGCTTAAGAAAGAAGACCTGTTGACCTAGAAGGAAGGTTACTACATCAAGCTCTCATTGAAGGGCTCGTCATCTTAAGAAAAGACCTCTATCTTTCTCTCTTCAAGATTCCTTCTGTTGAAGGAAAGTCTTTAAAATCTTCTAAAAGGTCTTGAAAGCATCAAGATAGTTGAAGGCATCATCAAGAAGGACACTTGTTTGACAAGTACCCGATTGTCTTCCATGTCTCAATCTACAAATCAAATGGCTTCATTTTGCAAGGAAAGCAACAAGTTCATTGGATCAGTAAACTTCCTAGCATGGAAGAAGAGGATTGATTTAGTGCTTACAGAAAATGAAGTTATGGACCGTGTTCTTGGTGAAGTTACTGAACCAGAAAAAGAAAAGACTCAAGAATTAGAAAGATACAAGAAGGAAGAAGTAAAGGCACAAAGGATTCTTATTGAATCCATAAAGGATCATCTCATTCCCTTTGTTATTGATTTGAGTACATCTAAAAACAATCTATGATAAGTTGGTGAAATTGTACTCTATAAGTACCTCAAGCCAGAAAATATCCTTGAGGAATCAACTATATAAAATAAGGATGTCAAAAAATGAAATATGGCCACATATATTATGAAGATATCACAATTGAAGGACCAGTTGCAAGGGCTTGTGGAAGTCATCTCCAATTCAGAGATGACTACTTGTGTACTAAATGCTTTGCCATCTGAATGGAGCAATTTTGCGACTTGTGTTTACTCAAAAAAAGATACTACTTGCTTTGATGAACTATGGGCTTAATGTATCTTGGAAGAAACAAGGATAAAGGCAAAGGATGACACTGAACCAAATGAAAAGTCTCAAGCCTTTCTCGTAAAATCCAAGAAGAAGAAAGGAAAGTTTGGAAAGTCCAAAGGAAAACAAGATATGTCCAAGATACAATGCTTTGGATGCAATGAATATGGACATTTTAAGAGGGATGGTCCAAATAAGAAAAACAACAAAATGAAGGAGAGAAGTGGAGCTCACATAGCTAAAGAAAAGGAAGAACCTAAGAAGAAGCCAAAAGCTGAAGATCCCAAGGATTACTATTAAAGGAAGCCCCATCTCTATCGGGTTTATTTGCAGTTTGTCTTTCTTTTATTAGAAAGTAGCAGTTAGAATAGCATGCATCGTTGCATTCTCTAGAAGATTTTTGGTTTTGATGAAGCATGGCATCATAGAAGGAAGCATATGATAGTAGAGGAGTTAATCTACATGATCAAATTGCTTTGGAAGAAGTCATCTTGCTGACAAGAATAAGAAGGTTTGGACCATCTTGCACATCACAGTTCATCCAAGTATTTTCCAACATAATGTTAGAGGTAGTCATCTTGCAGAAAGGATCACTAGGATCCTCCAATAAGAACCATCATTTAGGGGAGGTTCTTTAGTATTTGAAAGAAGCATTATGACATGACTAGTATATTCCACTTAGTATGGAAACGATAGTCTTGAAGGATGAAGGCATGCAAATGATCAAGTTGAAAAGAAATAATTGAAGCCTTTCTCCTCTTAGAAAAGGAAACTTATCTTCGATGAGGATAAGAAGCAAGCTCATTCAAAGGAAGGATGGCTACATGATTAAGGTATGCATAACTCTTCAGAAGAAGATAGAATCCATGTCTATAGGAATTTTGCAGAAAGAGTCGGTCGTAAGAATGTGCTCGGTAATATGAGCATGAGAGGTCTTCCATATGGTTACTCGATGCTTGGATGAAGAAGTTTGGTATGCATTGGAATGGCTTAAGATCAAGGCTCTTCCACAAGATAGTATGACTTAAACATGATGATATTGATCAACATCAAATATAGTCTCCTAAGGAAAGAAAAAGAGTTGATAATGAAAACTCCAAGGAAGAAGATATTGTAGCTTGTTGTATAGTTCATTCCATGGGCACTTTAATTAAAAGTGAAAGCATGGAGAAGCATTCTTGTATATATGGAGATAGACCATATAGAAGGATGTTGATCTCAAAGAGAACAAGTAAGCAGAATCTGATATCTTGACAAAAGGCCATCATGTTGAGGTAATTATGATATTGATGTTTTGGTAATGGTTATTTGGTTGGTATATGGTTTTCACCTAGAAGAAAGTTGCAGTTGAGGCAAGTACAATTGTTTGTTTTGAACTCAATTCAATAAATACATGGATTGAGTGAATGGCTTTGGTAATCCTTGGAGGATTATGTAGTCAAGATATCTACATGATCTTAAGATTAAAAGGTAGCAATACAAAAAAGAAAACCTAATGTTTACGTTTCGATGACAATAAAGATCACTTTCATGATTAAAGGGAGCTATGATTAGCTCTACTTTGATTGGCTCAATATAATGCCTTTTGTTGATGATGACTAGAGGAAAGTAATATGAAGGGTTGATGGCTTGCTCCCTATCACAAATTGAAGAAAAAAAGTTTGGCTCCATCATATCCAGAAAGATAAAAGCTCAATATGATGAGATGCAAAGGAAACAAGGAGCCATATAGCTACTTGAATATCTCCATAGAAGAACAACTAGTTGATGTTTTGATGAAAGTTTTAGATAAGCTAAAGAGCTTGTGGTTATGATGTCCTAGTTGAAAGGAAGTAATCTCCTCGATGCTTGAGAGGGAGTAAGAAGTCTCCTTAAATGTTTGAGAAGGAGCAAGGATCTATTCCCTGATCAAGAGGGACTGAGGATCTCCTCTGGTTGAGAGGAAGATGTTAGACATCATATTCTCCATGTGTCATGCAATAGACCAGGACTAATAGTTGCAAGTCTAGTGAAGGCACTAGGAAGGAGAATGGAGGATTGGACAAGCATATGAGATTGGTACTCCTTGAGGATTGGGAATCCAAGATACGAAGTAATCTCGTGGACCAACACTCTTTGAGGATGGGATAGGCATCCAAGATAAGAGTGGTCAAAGAGGATTGATATTCTTTGAGAATTGGGAATCCAAGATAAGAATAGTCCTAGGACATACCTAATGAACATTCGGATGGGGTATGTGCCTTAAGAGGTAGTGTTGTGTCTCGCGTAAAGCCTCCCAGCATTGTGCTATGATCTAAGTGAACAGATAAAGCTTGTTAGTTAAGACCTTGCTATGTTGACAATGTTGGTTATGATGTTGATGCTTGGAAATGGCTTATCAATCCGACTCTTCTTATCAGAATATTTCAGTTTGAGAGAATCCTTGTATCAATTATGTAATTATGAATACCTCCCTAGTTAAGAGGGAGTGTTGGAAAATGTAACTAGTTTCAGTCTTCGTAATTATCTTTGTACTTATGACATTGCATATTGTTGTAAAAAGAAAAAAAAAGAATTATTAATTTTCTAGCATGAGTTTCATGCTTCAGGTCAAGCATGTTCTTCATGCTTCTAAGGTTTGCCAAGTCAAAAGAGTATTTGTCATAAGTTTTGAAGTCAAGTCTCATTTGGACTTTGAAAAGAAAAGGTAAAGGAAAATTTATTTTGAATCAAAGTGTCATTTTTGTCCCTACAAGACCAAGTCAACCTAGTTTGGAGTAGTTCGACCTCCTCAGATATGTATATATAAGAGCAGCTCGACCTCATTTAACACATGCATCGAGAAAGTTTGATCCCTTGAGAAAGAAATAAGAAAATCAGCGAAAAGGGCAAGGAAGGAGGTCTAAGTCAAGGAGAGAAAAAGATAGGTCAAATGAGAAGAAAAAATTGTCCTTAAATTCCAACACATGCAAAAATTTCACAATTGCAAGGAGCTGAAATTGCAAACCTAGTTGCAAGTTTGAAACTATGTTATAGGGAGGTCGAAACTTCTATTGCAAGGGCCGAAGTCTGAAGTTTGACCAACTTTGGAAGGGTTTGACTATCGTTGACTTGATTGAAAAGCTTGGACGGAGAGTTGACTTGAGGCTTGTGAGTGGACTTGTTCTTGTCATTTGGGTATTGGATTTCTCATTTGATCTGATTTTATAAGAAGAGAAGAGATTATTTCTGGGTTCCCCCCTTTGGAGGGGGTTTTCCCTAGCTTGGAGCCTATATTTTGTGTCCATTGTCTTTTTATGATCTTCATGGTTTATGATCTTGATCATTTTTTTATGTAAAGAATCTAATAAAAAATAAGAAGTTAACATAAGTTCACAAACAGTTATTAAGGATAGGAGAAATGTTTGTAGCTACCATACTAGATTCTCCAACATCATCATCCAACCTATCCTTCTCCACCCACTCTCTCTAGAAAGGCTTCTTATCTCTGTTCTTCTCGGCAGTGAGTGATTTGGAATCTGGATGGAAATAGAGCTTTAGGTACTACATCTTCCATGTCTTGTGTCCTAGTGATGGCCTTGACCCAACCACGCAGTGGTTTGCTAAACCTTCTGTGAAGAGCATGATTAGCCTCTATTTAGATATGTTTGTCACCATAACAACTACTCACTGAAATTTTGAAATGTAAACATCTAGTGTTATGGTCTATTTGAGTTGTGCTAGCTCCCTGAATTGTATCTCCAGATTCTTCCTATCAAACTAGTCTATCAACCTTTGTGTGAAGTGCACATAAGAAGTATTGTTGGAATTGTGAAAATTCGATGACCCCGGATTTCTACTACATGAACCGATTAAGCTTCTTCTATTTGTTAACTAACTGAACAAATTATTTATTGTGTTCTACGATAAATATCGAAACCAATACAATGCAGCCTTCACTAATTAAATTAAATGTAGAAACAAGAATCTAAGCAAGAAGAAATACAACACACAAGTGACATCGTTATTTTTGGACAAATGTCCCCGGAAAAACCCAATGTGGGAAAATCGATGTAACAGTTGAGGGTTTGTATTATTAAGCAGTAGTTTCTGAATACAATCTTTGGATGCCTTACTGGCTATCCGAGACAGAGAATCTAACTGACTGAGAAATTAGTGAGAAATATCTAACACTATCATTGGCAATCCAACATTGATCCAGGCCATGGATGGCTGGCCCCACGCTAGCTTTGCACAGCCTCTACGTCAGCCTCTTTTGGGCCTGCATCACCTTTTCCACAGATCTCCTATTGTCTGGAGCTTCATTCCTCTGACCCTCCGGTCTCACACCCCGGCTTCTAGCTCTGGAACTCGACTTCCCAGCTGAATCTCGGACTCCCTCTGAAGCTCTGCGTGACCTCACACTACCCAGCATGGCTCTGCACTGCCTCTTCTAAATCTCTCTCTGCCTCCTCTGCAATGTATCCCCGAATCAGGAAACTCTCCAACCGGAAAACTATCCCTGCCCCTCACTGCAAGAAATCTCCTCAATCACTTCTCTGGCAACTATTGTGCTGCTCTCTTGAGAATTCGATCTCTTGATCTCTCACTCAATGTTTCTTCCAAACGACCATTGAAGTCCTTCTTATAATCCTCTTGTTGAGTAATCAACGGCCCATATTAACTTTTAATCAATAGCTCAGATCATAATGACTCGATCCTCGCCTTCTTCTAGAAGTTTCACACCTAGTTTTATTAATACCCTTTAATTACTTTAATTTCCTAAGTTTAGACTTAGGCATCCATTAAAAATAATTAATTATTATAATAAAACCTCCTATGGGTGGAATTTCCCAAAACAATTTATGGGTATTGAGGAATGCATGTGCCCTAGCCTCCCTGCAAATTTTGAGCCTAGGGCACATCCGATGCTACCAGAAATCAACAAGAATGTCCCAAGGTGATCAATCTGTGGTACCACAATTCATGAGCTTCTCCTTCCAAATGCAAGGTGGCGAATTTGATGGCCTCTATTTCCAACATTGGGTTAACTTGGAAGCAAGTGTCTAGCTTTTGTACCCAAGACCTTGGCAAGTATTTGGATGACCCATCGAAGGATCAAATGGACAGTTTCTTAACCTTGCAGAGTAGATCAAAGTTTCGTTGGGTAACCTTATAATGATGCTTATGCGTATTTCTGTACTTAATGTTAGTAAACTCTGTAAAGGTCATAGCGTTTCGAACATCCTCTCCTAGTGATGTATACTCTCGGAAATATTCTAAAAAATATTTGTTTTGTTCTCTTGGTCCTCAGTTTACTACTCCCCAACCATCTAGTAACTGGGGTAGAAGAGGTCTAAGGGTCCTCCTACTCGTTGCCCCAGAGTTAGTTTGTGCAGAGATATTAAAAGGACCATGATTATGGTTGGGGATAGCTTCTATATTGGAAAAATCATACAACAATTAGAGAACATTTATCATGATCGGCTCTAGAAAAGGTAGATGTCTGACTTGATAATCTATTAAATATCTTCACAATTACATTGGAAGAATCGCCATTTAAGAAGTGAGGAGTGGAACTTTCCGCAACTTCACCCCCCACCCCGATCTCTCTCAATATCCCAGCTTATAGCATAGAAAATTAGAAATTTTCAACTTTTCTAGTTCTGTCACTTTCCAGACTTGACTTAGTTGTCATAGAGCCGGTTCTCAACGATTATTAGAAAGATCAAATCTGCTCATATATGCTCCAGGATACTTTAATACATTGACCTTTGCAACCCAGCAATGTATAACCTTTATTTACCTTCACCAAAAGGTAAAGGATATGACAGGTTGCCAAAGAGTGCAAAACATATACTGTACTTGAAGCTTGGCACATCCATAGCAATATACAGCAATATCAGTTTTAATGTCTCCTCTAAGATATGTTTTGCAAAGTTGGAAATGCATTTACTGTTCTAAACAGAACCCATAAATGTATGTAAAAATGTGAAAGTTATATTGAGAATTCATGAAACTTGTGCTACCAACTTTCACTTCTTGAGTATAACTTTGCATCAGCAGAAACTTTCTTCAAGATTCAAGTCTGTAAACACAAAGAAACCCAGCAGCAAATGCTGCCCTACAATGCTCATATCTGCAGTGCATGGCTGCAAAATTTGGTGCACTTCCATTGTTTAGCACTTCACAGATGAAATCGCAGATCCAATTTCTGAGTACAAATGGTCAGATGTCGCATTGCATGTAAGACTCGGCTCTCAGGGTTACATGGCTTCGAAAGTTTGAAACATAAAATATCCTTGTGTGCTATATCAACCATGAAGGCTTCTCCCTTAATACCAATAAAATATTCATGAAACCAATCATCTAATATCCCTTCACCGACTGCATTTCATGACACAATCAATATGCTGGAACCAAACGTTCTTTAAGTAACCGTTTTAGAAATCTTTTTGCCCTCATTCTCTCTCCAGTTTCTGCAAAGTGATTAATGAGAGACCGAAAGGTTCTAGAATTTAGCACGAAACCCTTTTCAGTCATTTCTTTGAGAAGTCTAGTAACCTCAATTCTGTTGTGATATTTGCACCATGCACCAATCAGAATATTGTATGTTGGGGAGTTGGGAGTGAACCCTTTCTGTTGCATTTCATGCAAAAATTCACTTGCTTGGCGCACCATTCCTGCTGCAGCGAAACCACTGATAAGTGCATTGTAAGTAGTAGGGGAAGGATTGAGTCCTTTTGTCACCATTTCATCATACAATCTGAGGACCTCTTTCAGATTTCTTGACATGCTATACCCACCAATAAGTGTGTTGTAGGTAATATAGTTGGGTACAAAACCTCTCGCCACCAATTCATTCATCAAACTGTCTGCCTCTTGCATCATTCCCGCTTGACAAAGGCCACCAAGGAGTATATTATAAGTTACAAGTGTAGGAGCTAGATCTTTGCTCATCATTTCCCAATACAACCTAAATGACTCTTTCAAATTTCTTTGTTTACAGTGCCCATCCATAAGAGCATTGTAAGTGGTTACATCTGGCACAAATCCTTTTTGTGACATTTTAGTCCAAACAAGCTTTGCTTTCTGTGTCATTCCCTTTGAGCAAAAAGCTTGTATCAGTGCATTATAAGTTCTAATGTCTGGTACAAGATCATTCTCTAGTAATTGCTCATGCACCTGGAAAACCTCTCGTGAGGTACCATTCTTGATATAACCACGAACCATAATTCTGTGAGTTGTATGGTCTGGAGAAAGCCCTCTTTTGGTCATCTCATTCAAGAGCTCTTCAGCCTTATCCATGCTCCCTACCACACAATATCCACCGATGAGAGTGTTGTATGTAACAACATTAGGCATTAAACCATTCCTCATCATTTCATTGAGAAGTTCAAATGCCTCGTCAACATTACCAACTTTGCAGTGTGCATACATCAGGGTGTTGTAACTAATGTGATCTGGAGCTAAGTCCTTCCAGTGCATTTCACTCAAAAGTTCCTTGGCTTCATTTATCATACCGATGTTGCAGAGGCCATTGATGAATACATTGTAAGTGACAATATCAAATAAGAGGCCCTTTTCAATCATTTCCTCGCCAAGCTTAAATGCCGTGGTCACATTTCCTTCCTTGAAGAGACCATCAATAAGTGAGGTGTAAATAACAGCGTTAGGAAACAAATCTTTCTCAAGCATCTTCTGGAATAGATCCTTTGCTTCCTGCATTTTACCATTTTCTTTTAATCCATTGATAAGGGCAGAGAAAGTAACAACATTAGGAATTAGCTGTTTCTGTATCATTTCATTGTGCAGTGCGAAAGCTTGTTCCAGGTTTCCTTGCTTACAGTATGCGTCAATCATAATGCTATAAGTCACATCGCTAGGAGTCACACCCATTTTGAGCATTGTATTGAAAACTTCCACTACTTCATCCATCTGTCCTTTTTTGCTAAGTCCATTTATGAGTGCATTGTAAGTGACAACATTAGCTTTCAAACCTCTTTTTTCCATCTCATTTAACAGTTCCCAAGCATCTTCTATGTTTCCTGTTTTGCAATGGCCATCAATTAGTATTGTGTAAGTGATATGATTAGGGATCACATTTAGACTTGGCATTTTCTCAAACATCTCTCTTGCTTTGGCTAGATTTCCTTCCTTGCAAAGGCCGTCTATGAGGACACTAAAAATTACAGTATCAAGAGCAAGTCCTCTTCTCACCGTCTCGTCATGAAGCTGAAGTGCTTCCTGCACTTTGCTGCTTTTAAAGAGGGCATCAATCAGTGTTGTGTAAGTGATATGATTGGGAAAGAAACCCATGTTCTGCATTTCGTTCAGAAGCTCTCTGGCTTCTGACAGCTTCCCTGCCTTGCATAGCCCATTAATAAGAGAACTGTAGGTAACTTCATTGGGCATGATACCACTTCTCACCATTTCTTCATAGAGCGTAAACGCCTCTTCAAGCTTCCCTGCCCTACAATACGCACTTATCAAGGTTGTATGAGTAATATGATTAGGCTTCAAGTGCTCACCTTGCAGAAGCTCGTCCACTTCAGTTTCAATCAACAGTGTATTATTGTCAATAGAAGAAACACGGTTGTCTTGAACCACTTCAGCCTCTGGAATCTGCCGACCACGTGAACATCCATTCAACATTTGCACTAAAAAGTCTTGTGCTTCCTGTATCTCGCCTCTTATGCAAAACCCATTAATAAGTGTATTGAATGTTACAACATCAGGCCAAAACCCGAGCCGAGGCATGTTGTCTCGCAGCCTACAGGCCTCCTGCATATCCCCCTCCTTGCACTGCCCATCAATCAATATATTGAAAGAGAATTCATTCTGCACTAAACCATTCTTGACCATCCATTGCCACACAGAATTCGCCCCCTCCAGCATTCCTTGTTGGCAACAGCCTTTCAACAAGATATTATATGTGATGACATTAGGATGGCAGCCCTTGTCAACCATTTGCGCTGTCAATTTCATTCCATATTCTACTTTCCCATGTGTACAAAACCCCCAAATAAGCGTATTGTAAGACACAACATTAGGCCCACAGCGCTTGGCCTCCATCTCATTGATCAAGTCCAGTGCTTTCTGCAGCTTTCCTTCTTTGCATAAAGCATGAAGAACAATATTAAATGTAAAACTATTAACAGTGGTCATATGGGTGAAGAGATGCCATACCAGGGCAGTGCAGTGTAAGCGATCGAGGGCGTACAAGAGGTCATTCCAGGAGCGTAAACTGGTGGGTATCATACCAAATTTTACCATCAAACCAAAACCATGGCTCCCCTCTTCCTGGATCCTGCCAACCCTTGTTAAGGATTCGATTAGCAGGCCGAACAGCGCACGTTTCGAACCCAAATCCCTGCAGCTCTGTGCGAATGATCTGCAGAGATCGGGAACAGGACTTCTATTGTGGTCATATGCGAGAGCTTGCACGAAACCAGTTGCCTGCGGGAACCTGTTTGCCTCTATCAGATTTCGAATGAGGATGCAATAGCATTCGGGAGAAATGGGCTGAAAAGCCTTTTTCCCTTCTTCTTCTGCCCACTTAATGAAATCTTCGTCCACTGTCATTGCCCGAGATGGGCTGCAGCTGCACAATTTTCTCAATTGTAAATGCACACAGGGAGGAAGTCTGAGTGATCTCATGATTGGGGTCAGATTGATAAGAATTCCTATTTCACCGTCCATCGATTAAAGTCGAAAGGCCTACAATCCTGCCAATGGACTTTATCTCGCCCACAAAAGTCATGGGAAGAAGCCTGCAAGGTCTGAAATGGGCAACATGGAGAACCTGTAAACTCTCTGTAGTCATGGTACTTGATTATTAAATGGATGTGCATTGTTGACAATTTCTTATGCCGCCCCATAGATCCATTTCGACATGCTAACTGGAACAATGCCTTCGACTCCATTGTCTGTTAACTCCTCCGTTTGATTAAATAGTTAAAAGAATGAAATGGGAGGAAGCTCTTAAACATGGATTTTATTGGTATCTACAAAAGTTCTAATTTTTTATCCTAATTGTAAGATGGTGGGTAATCAAACTTTTTATCCTAGGGAGAGATTCCTAATGTTGTGCAGGGACCAGTGATTGATATAGTACTGGTCCCACCAAACCACCAGTAATTGAGACTTTTTAAACCAAAATTTAAACAGAAATAAATAACATTATGTATAAATAAGTATTAATTTATGTCCAAAAATCACCCATACATTGACTGGGCCCACAACTGTCCATAAATAGTATTTACTACTTAATACTGCAAAACATATTGACCCAAGTAGAAAACAGCTAAAGCCATAAAGGCATCCAAACTGGTCTATTCCAGAAGTACAAAACAACAATCACTTCAACCACCACTCATCAGAACTGCAACTTTGCACCCCAAATAAATATGCCTACCTGCACATAACAAAAGGGAATGTATGTCAGCATAACTGCTGTGTTGTTCAACAACTAAACACCCTATGTTCAATAAATGACACCCAAACCAACAACATTTAAACCCAATTTGTTCAATAAATAAACCCAATTTGTTCAATAAATGACACCCAAACCAACAACATTTAAACCCAATTTGTTCAATAAATAAACCCAATTTGTTCAATAAATGACACCAGACTCAATAACTACAATAAATGACACCCCAATAACTGCAATAAATGACACCCAGACCACTCTATTTCTCATTAAAACAGATCAAATCACATGGATCAACAAATAAACAATTCCCAACCATTAGATCACATCAATTTAAATCCATACCACACATTCAAAATGAAACCATTGCAATCCATGTGCATCCATGTCCACCAATTAAATTCAAGTCCCAAAAACTATAAAAGAAGTCCACCCACTATTGAAGTTGCATCTTATGCTTTCAGCAAACTTGAAGACAACATCACAAAACAGTGGCCAATATATCCAAGTTAGTTATATGAATTACAACTCATTCTTTTTACAGGTCTGTTTTAATTTATCAGATTTCTTACATGGTCTGTCTGATTTCTTACTGCTAGAAGGATACCTGGATGGTTTCACAAACAGCGATTGAAAGTCATTGTTCTTACAGTTCTGTCCATAGGATTACAGTTAACCTTTCTTATACATTTACAGTTACCCTTTTTTATACAGTTAAAATTAACCTTTTCTATACAGAGTTTATACAGTTACAGCTTACATATGACAAAGGTTACGTATGTCGTGTTAGTACTGTAGTCACAACTAAACAGGAATTGAACCTTAGCTTACAGGAATTGAACATGCAAGAAGGAGCTTATCTATCAATTTGCTTGTGATAAATGGCCCACACAGAGCAGACTCCCTAGTCGAGAAAGCTTCTGGAACGGTTCGTCTATGTAACCGTTCCGTCTATGTAACTCAATTATCTGCAGGCCTTTGTCGCTTTTTCATTGCATAGTGCATCCCATACACCATCAGAAGCAATTCTTAGCCTACCTCCAGCATTCGAGAGCTACAATATCAGTGGTCTATGGTAGGACACTGTACATAATGAAACATCATTACGCATTAGAAAAAGAAAGTATCTCATACAAGATGTAGAGCCCAAAGGAAGGGCCCAGATATACACACACATCATATAAGGAAAATACAAAAGGGAATAGGCCATTTACATCAAAAGCTGGATGAAGCTTAACCTTAATCTGTTTCACATATGGTATCGGTACAATGAATTCACCAACATCCATGTCCCCAATTGTGAGTAATAAAAAATCCAATTGAGTACCCGCGATAAAGGATCTTTCCTCGTACCCCCACCCCTAATGAAATGTTTCTGTAAATGAAAACATAAAATGCGAAGGTTGTTTGAAATAATCTGCTCCAAGCCAATATTGTGCCTGCCCCCAATGGTGGTGCTTAAGCTGGTAGCCATGGGAGTATCCACTGGGTTCAGGCCCTTTCTTAAGGATAAGGTACATGAATTGAACCTTAGCTTACAGGCTCTCATTCACCTTATCACTAGTAAGCTCTATACACTAAAAAGCTCGTATTAGTATCTGAGCATGGTTTCAGTTCACCCTATTCTATGAATGAGCTAGAACAAAGCTCTGTATAATTACATATGTTATATCTATATTAAAGCTGAATCTAGTCTATTAGGGAGATAACCAACCTGTGATACACATACCTTATCATATCTATGCATGTATTTCTTAGGTTAGTACTGATAGGTCAACCTTTAGATGATGTTACTTATAAAATATCTGTGCTATTACTTATGCCCATGTGTAATGAGAATGAGACAAGCAAGTGATTAGGTAAACAAGCATGGTTAGTACCTGCTTATTACCTGTATTCCCTAATCTTTAAGAGATATAAGGAGAAAAACGTAATTCATACATGCTTATGTACCTTACCTATTTACATACCTCATTGGTTTAGCTGTATAAAGCTGTTGAAAGTAATTCATACATGTTTACATACCTTACCTGTTTACATACCTCATTGGTTTAGCTGTATAAAGTTGTTGAAAGTAAATGGAAAAACGCTGTTGAAAGTAAATGGAAAAAAGTTGTTTGAAACAACTTTCATAGAATCTACTTGAATGCATATCAAAGTTGCTAAATTGATGAATTATGTATTTACTTGGAATGACATTTGCAAAATTTTGACACTGCCCTATGGAAGTGAAACATCTATTCTCATTATGAAAACAGTGACATACATGTTGATAATTCCCTGTAATTCCCTGTAATAGAGGAAAAGTATTTTTGCAGAAGTAGTAAAGCATAATTTGACCTATATTCTAATGCAATAATTTTACAGGTTGTTGCATATATGGCAAAAGGAAGTTACTCTGCTCGTACAAGGAAAAGTGGCAGGAGAGTGACAAGGGGTGCACAGCTGCGATGCACATCGTCTGATGATGACAGGCCAGCTGATGTCAATGCCGGCAATGCACCAGGGAACATTGTTGAAAATGACCATGTGACAGCCACTGATGTTGACACACCATCAGCCATAGAACCACCATCAACAACAGTCCAAGGGGCAAGCTCAACTAAAAAGATCAGTGCTATAAGAGGATGGACAAAAGAACAAATGTTAGTTGCAATTGACGACATAGAGTTTAATGGATACTCAGTTCGGGCATCTGCAAAAAAACATGGTATTCCTCCCTCATCAATTCATTATTGGATAAATGGACTGACTCA
>APFE030732496.1:5405-35253 GCA_000404065.3 Pinus taeda | reverse complement strand
TATAGATAACCAGTTTATGGTTGACCCTTTTTTACTTATTGAAATAATCAATATGTTATTTATTGTTTTTTCTTTGCATTTCTCATTTCTCCTCTACAATTCAACATGGAAGCATTATTTATTCCAACATAGTTTTTTAGGGTTTCTCCTCCCCCCAGGCTACTATATTTATAAAAAATACTTAGATTTGGGCACTTACATTGGTTATTCTTGGGATCCTCCCTTGGTAGGGAACCTTGAGTCTCAAGCTTTGTTGTTATTATAATTAGTGGGATTCATTAGTATACCTAGCTCATAATGAATACTTTAATTATTAAAGTTGTCAACATAATCATAATATAGTATCATAAGCTTTTATTTCTCTTTTTGCTTCTTCTTACCCAATCTTTTCCCACATGGATAAGATAGTTTTACTTCTCAGTATCATTTAACCGCATAACTCCAAGGATTGCATTCACATTTTCATGGGTGACTTTATGTAAAATAAAAAATAACTTATGTAAACTTATACACACACATCTGTGTAGCTTGGTTATACATATTTTGTACCTTTGACCATGAACACCAATTTTAAAATAATTATGTAGTTGTGCATCTCCAACTACCATAATGCATCCACCATAATACATAGACTTGTGAATTTCAAGATAAACAAGAAATGCATAATTGGTTATACATAATTTGTACCTTCGACCATGAACACCTTTTTTAAAATAATTATGTAGTTTTGCATCTCCAACTACCATAATGCGTCCACCATAATACATAGACTTGTGAATTTCAAGATAAACAAGAAATGCATAATCATAACCCTGGAATCTTAAGCTGCCATATCAGGGAGGGAAATTATTACCGTGATGCAAAAGCCCATGTAGAACAAACCATTATTCCTCCACTACAAGACATCTTATTATTTCATTTGGATGGAATTAGAACAAGGACCTTCAAATGATATATTCCTTAACATACAAAAATAAAGGTTTATGCATCATTATTGAAACATTACTACCCTAACTCTACTCTTTATACATATCCGTGTGAAATTCAATCACGTTTTTATAGATGAAATCATACAGACACTTTTTTTTTAATTTTGATATTTGAGCTAATGCATTGACAAAATAAAATAAAAACCTTCCAATTATAATCTAATGGATTAATATATACTTTCATAATGATTAAATCTTGCAAGAATCTTCCAAAAAAATTTAGACATAAATTACTCCAAAATATCATGAATTAACATGAACTTGAGTCTTGTCTTGCACTTGAAAAGTCATATATTCCTATTAAGTTGTTATTAATATTATTATAATTGTGTAATATCTTCCAAACAAAGATCAATTAAAAGAGCCATTTAAACTTTGATGGACTACATTCGTTTGCTATTTAGATCAATGAGATTGGAGAATTTCCCACACCTATCCCATCATTTTTAATTAATTTTCTATCTTTAATAGACTAAATATTCGCTTTAACCCTAGGAAAAATTGAAGTCCTCATCTAGAAAGCATGATCTCAACATAGAAATCAGACGCATGGAACATACATGACCGACTATAAGAAAAGCTAGAAGTCATATAACGTTGTATTACCCATATTTTCCGTGACGCGGACTGTACGCATGAGAAACGCTCCCATGTAGCCACCATTGACGTCTATTGGCTCCTGTGAGTTGCTCCTCTCGATGCCTTGTATGAGCCCTAACGTTGACTTGGTGGATAGCGATAGTAGGCATGGAATTATGACTTCGAATCTAAGCTTCAGGACTAAGGTCAGGAATATAATAACGTCCATAAAAAAAAAAACCAATTACCATTATTGCTAAATATTTCAATTATCATTTGGGATGAAATGAGGTTGATTTGCATAGGATGTCCATGTATTAGATAAATATCAAAATTCAAACTAAACATTTATGAAATGGTATTATATGGAATCTCCATTTTAAACAATAGGAGGTTTCAGAAAGGCTTTCGTTCCATCTCATCTTTCCTGGCCAGACCAGAACTGCTCTCCCTTGAGTTAAGTTCTACGTACACCTATAATAACAATGAAGATATGCATAGGTGTACCTCCTAAATTTCAATCCCTGCACTTGGATGACCAACTTCCTACCTCCATGTAGAGAATGGAAGGAAAGCCCTACTTATTTAATGAGCATTTCCTTAATGATATGTGTTGGGTCCGTAAAGATTCGATCAATAAAACTGGATAACCATTATCTTGCTAAGGAAATGTTTTTAGTTTAGTAGATAAAGCAAGCACAGAAAATGGCTTTTGTGGATTGAAAGGAAATAATCATCCTTACCATGCTTTTCTCCAACCGAAGCAGAATCTGCAACGTACCCTATCCAATTTGAGTATCCAGATTCCTATCCAACCGAATTTGATTGAATTACTCGATCCATGGAATGCTTTGAAGCTCAATGGCTTCGACAATTTTTTTTTTAAAGCTAGAATCTAATTCATGACGTGTCACTCTTGCCTTATGACAATGCAGTTTTGGTGGATTTTCCATGCAGCGCCTTGATGATTTGAGCAGTGCTTATGCTTCAATGACTAATCTATTCATCCAATCTTCTATATTTATTATAGAGATCAATTAGAACTTGATCAAGAGACTCCTACGCTCACTATGTGCAAATATGTCTGAAGGACTTAATGGCCTTGATGGCTTCCAACGACCAGTTTTGCTATTTCATCACTAGGGCCATGTCCTTCAATGCATTGTCAATGTGGTCTCCTGCATTAATAGATTTCTAGTTAGTTCCTTCTCCACAAGATGAAGGCCCTTGGATTTTCCATAGGGGGTTCCTCTAATGGGGACCTTTTACATAGCATGAAAGGGATCAATTTCCCTGAGCTTTCCACGAAGCCGTTCGATTCGCCTGAGCTGAAGCAGGGGCAGTGTTGCTTTGCGAATAGTGCAGTTTAAACTTTAAAATCAGATTTATCTGGAGAAAATGACAAAGAGTCGTCTTTGACTATCATTTCCTTCATTTGAATTTCCAAAATCTTTTCGGTCCTTAAGCCCTGCGTAACTTCGCCTTTGCAATAGTTGGCCATTAGAAATTAAACACCTTATGTTCTTGACTGTTTTGTCTAACTCTACATAATTCAATCCATGGTATTTAGTGGTCCATCTCAACGCACTATAATGCTCATGCATTTATGAGGCTAAATAGAGTTTAGCAAGTAATGCCAAGAATTTGGTAAATAGCGATCTCAGATTTTTTATAAATGTGGTAGTGGCCTTATAACTAGTACATTATTAAATATGCCCTTTGCAATGTTTTAATATATTTTACTTCATTTTCATAGAGAGTTGTAAATTTTGAATATTGGTCGAGACATTAATTAATCAATATAATATATATAGCATATTATATTATATTGTTATTCCAACAATATGCTCCGTTCATTATATTGTTATTCCAACAATATGCTCTTTTCATAGTGATTTTAAGATTTAATTTCCACCATTATGGATTCTTGCATATTTGGCGCTTATAACCTGAATCTTCCATTAAACTTTTTTTAGTATAAGGCCAAATTAAGGACCTGAAACTTATTCATATTTTACAGAGGCAGATTGGCCCATAGGTCAAAAGGTTTGAACTTAAGCTTCAATACCATTTGTCACATACCCCTCACCTAGTTTTCCAATTACCTACCAGGCTCCCTTTCCTTAAATAACCATAAATTAAAATCAACTTCAATAGCCTTCACAAGCATAGTTATTCCTTCGTTTCTTGAACAAATACTAATCATGCAACTATACACACTCTAAAAATTTGACAATATCAAAAGTAATGCACCATATCCCCTAGCACCATACTACAGACCTCTCCTATGCTTTACTGCATACATGATGGTAACCTTTATATCAAATTATAAGACTTAAATTTCAACTCAACCTTACAACATAGAGGCATCATTCATGGCATGCAACCAAGACTATTCTTGATGACTCAACATTAGCATTAATAGAAAATTTTCTTATCATGACCATGAATCATGATCATAGTCCCACTGACACTGTCCAAAGAAGAGAGAAATGTATCTTATGTAATACAAGCCTCGGTAGATGCATTCCACTCTATAATGCATAAAATATATGACCTGAACCATAGGCTTACCCAATTCAAGCCTTAGAATGTAATTATGTAGATATAGTATCTCAGGCCTACTATTCACAATCTTAAAAGCTGAGATAGCACCTAATTTCCAAGATGTACCACAAAAAAATTATTGTATAAAACCCATTTATTAGATTCCTTTACCAAACTTAACTTGGATGGCATTTATGTGCAATAATTGTCCCATACCACCACATATAATCATCTCATTGATATAGTTAACACATGAAATTATAAAGATTCTTAGTGATCACGTACAATATCTCATAGCAAGGACGACTCAAAAAATTTCTCACATATGCTAAAGGAATTGAAAATAAAGAGGGTAGGAATCCAACATACATAACATCTCATGCAGACCAGATTATCTGAAAGAATATCACTTGGAAAACCGAGCACCACCACCCAACCTAGAACTGGCTTTCACCAATTCACCACCGAGCCGAGAGTTCTTGCCATGGATCAACTGCATCTTGTTGATCACTTTGATGGGTATTTAATTCCCTGTTTAATGATATGGTTTCCATTAGCAGCGTTCCGCTTTTATGGATCTTTTTATCCATTCACCTAGGATTTTCTTAGAAAAGCTCGCATTTCCCTCCTGCGAAACTTTTCCTCATAAAATCTTGCCTTTCTCTCCTACAAGGATTTTATGCTTTTCTTACACTTATCATCTTTCTTCAGCTAAGTAACTTAATGGATAATTATCTCAAATCCGTCAAGCTTATCTAGAATTAGATCTATAAGCCGTATCATGAAAGAATTATCCCTTGGGAAGAATCGCATCTCTTAGTGTCTCACTTTTCCAAGCAATAAAATTATTTATTTATGTAATAATAAAGTATCAATTTTTCTTGTTACACATCAGGCCTAGATTTTGTTTTCTTAGGCTAGCATAGTTTTACATGCAATGGAGGGGTGTTACACAATCAATCACTACAACATAGATTGCTAATAAAAATAAAAGAGATGTAACGATACACACACATTTATTTAGAGATTTTACCCTTGAAACCCAAAATGGAAAAATCAAAAATAATTTCAGTATATTCTTATATTTATAGTGTTACAATGCAATATCTATATCACATAGCATCCATAACAAGTATTATTTGATGCAGTGCACTGAACAAAAGATGAAATTATTAGGGGAATATGATGGTAATGGTTTTATATATGAAAGAGGGTCTATTATACTGAAAGGATATTTTTCCAAGAAACTCATAAAACCAAGAGCCATGTTTACTTTAAAGACTATCGACCCTATGCCATAACTTGTCAATATAGTCACTTTTTGTGTGCAGCACGCATAAAATTGATAGAAGTTCAATCAAGAAAAAAATTAAAATTCAAAAAATGGAAAATGTCAAAAGCTAACCATGAACAAATCATTGAGGATTTCATTCCATTAGAATTTTTTTAATTGAACTACCCAACAATATCTTCTCCTTGCATCCATCTTTGAGAAATAGTTCAGGTAGATTGTTGGCCTTTCTTTTTGTGCAGTCTTAAGTTGTTCATTCTAGCTAGTACTAAGTATTACAAAATTACTTTCATTAATATGGTGGCTTTGTTGCTAAGTTAAAAAGAAATTCAAAGATCCCAAATACTAATATAATGTAATGAGGTAGCATATCACAATTTTCTTGTTTGTTGTTGAATACACAACTATCATGTTTGCACTGCATTTTTCTTTTATATGTCACCATTTTATCTTTTCATATATTTTTAGTGCTATCTTAGGAACATTATTTACTTTATTAAAATCACATTACCATCAATTTCAAATGTTTTGTATCTCTCATACATCTCAGTAGCTCAAAAAAATGCATTTTATTGTGTTTTTCCTATACATGTAGTGCATACAAAACCTATTACAACTAACAATGTGTGATCCACATGTAGTATTTAATATTTGAAAATTTCATTTACTTTAATGGAACTTTTGAGATTAATGCAACCTCAGTTGATTCAACATTACAATTTTTAATTCTCACACTCTAAGCTTTCTGAAATTTCATAAAAAAAATACAATAGTATCTGAAAGTACACTTTAAGACAAAGAAGGTAATTTAGAATGTATGTTTTATAATGCAATTTTATAATATGTTTTCTTTTAACAACTTTATATTAAAATTTAAGTATCAACCCATATCCATAGCAGCTCTTCTAAGCAAGATGATGATCTATTCGTGAATGCAAAATGTATACATGTACTATGTTTTATAATCTGCAATTTTAAGTTATAATGTACCATTTTAAGATTCTTTACTGCAAAATGTACCATGTTTTTGTAATTTGAAATTTTATTATTCATTAAACAACTCAAGAAAAAACTTCACAAAATCTAAGAATGAACCCAAATCCATATTATCTTCTACTAATATTATATGAATCATCATGCAAAATGTACCAACTAAATGAAAATTTACGAACATTGCTTCATATTCATGAACTCATATGTAAAACCTTTATGCATCAAAACATGTCTCATGAAAAATGTAACATGTTTTAAATAATGTTTATTTTTTATTAAACTCACAAACTATAACTTGAAACCTTGCATCAAACAAAGAGTTGGAAGTTAACTAGAACAACCAAGCAAAGGTTGATCCATGAAAACTTTGGTGAGTAATAATTAAATCCAAAATGGCATGCATTCTACTTATCATTTAACTTGAAACATATATCACTTGAATAGTTGGTATGGGGAAACTATAACTATTACAAAGGGTATCAAAAGTTGGGTTCTAAAACACTACATATGCGAGTCATACAAAGTACTCACTAAATGCAAATTTACTATAGAATGTTTTCTTTGAGAAACTTTATATTAAAACTTAAGTATCAATAGCCCTTCTATACAATATGATGATCTATTCATGAATGCAAAATGAAAGGTACTAGATGTTTTACTATGCACTTTTAAGTTATATGATTGTTTTAGGCATCTACACCATTATAAGATTCATGAATGCAAAATGTACCATGTTTTGTAATTTGCAAATTTTGTAATTTTGCAAATTTACAAACATTGCTCCATATTTATGAACTTAAATGTAAAACCTTTAAGCATAAAACCATGCATCATGTAAAATTTTACTTATTTTAAATGTTTATTTTTGTTGATTAAACTCACAAACTATAACTTGAAATCTTACATCAAACAAAAAATTTGCAATTAACTAGAACAACCAAGCAAAGGTTGATCTGAGAACTTTGGTGGGTAGTAATGAAATCCAAAATGGCATGCATTCTACTTATCATTTAACTTGAAACATATATCACTTGAAATTTGGTATGGTGAAATTGTAACATTACAAAGGGTATCAAAGGTTGGGTAGCAACTTTATATTAAAAATTAAGTATCAACCCACTTCCATAATAGCCTTTCTATACAAGATGATAATCTATTCAGAAATGAAAAATGTATACATGCACCATGCTTTATAATGAAATTTTAAGTTATATGTTTGTTTTAGACATCTACACCATTATAAGATTCATTCAAATGAAAAATGTACCATGTTTTGTAATTTGTAATTTTATTTTTCATTAAACCACTTGACAAAACATCTTTGAAGAAAACCTAAGAATCATATACTAACATTATAAGAATCATCGTGCAAACTATACCAATTAAATGAAAATTTACTTTCATTGATTCATATTCATGAACTTAAATGTAAAACCTTTAAGCATCAAACCATGCATCATGAAAAATGTACCGTGTTTTATAATTCAATTTTATAGGATGTTTGCCTTGAACAACTTTATATTAAAATTTAAGTATTAACCCACATCCATAGTAGCTCTTCTATACAAGATGATGATCTCTTCACGAATGCAAAATGTATACCATATTTTATAATGAAATTTTAAGTTAAGATTGTTTTAGACATATACACCATGATAAGATTCATGAATGCAAAATGCATCATGTTTTGTAATTTTCAATTTTACTAGACATTAAACAACTTCACAAAACCTAATAATTTGAAGCCAATTCCATATTATCTTCTACTAAAATTATAAGAATCATCATACAAAATGTATAAACTCGAAAATTAGCATATTAAATATCAATTCATAATAAAGAGTTTTACTTTAAATGTGTCCAAAATTTATATCATGATAAAAGTAAATAGAATAAAAATATTGTCAAATATAATTTCCATCAAAGAGAATCTCGCTAAAATAAATGATCTATCAACATCCTCGTGCTATCATCAAAATCATGGGTTCCTTGAAAACATGTGTAATATGCATATATACATAACATTGTGTACTTTAAATTAAAATTTGATTGTTTTAAAATTAAATGAGAAGTTTACCAGCAAAACAAAATTATAAAAGGTTTCAAATTCCATGCACTACTCTGTGGTGTTCCCCCTTCATTGTGCCCTCATGGAAGCCATGTACAACACATGTACACATATATATATAAAATCTAAAATTTCACATGAAAATGCATGAATTCATAATATTAAAAAAATTGTAACAACTTGTTAAAATTGTGTAGACGGTCTAATCCTCGTAGTTGACTCAATTTTCAAATTCCATGTGATACCTCGTGGTGTTTATCTTGAATTGCAACCTTATGGATACCATGTACAATAAATGTACATGTATATATTAAAAAATTAAAATTGCACATTGAAATGCATAAATTAGCAATATTAAAAAAATCAAGTAACAACTTTTTCAAATTGTCTAGACGATCCAATTCTTGTAACCAACTCAAGTTTCAAATTCCATGCAATACCTCATGGTGTTCCCCCTACATTGCACCCCCATGGATGCCCTATACAATACATGTACATGTATATATTAAAAAATTAAAATTACACATGAAAATGCATAAAATCACAATATTTAGAAGTATATACTATATATATATATATATATATAACTTTTTCAAATTGTCTACACGATACTTTCCCCATAGCTGACTCCATTGCTAATGTACCTAAAGTAGGGAAATTTTCTCCGCAAACCTGAAATTTTAAAATTTTAAAATTGTAAGATAGAGATCTGATTTTTTAAATGAAAATTGCTTCAATTTATAACAAAAATTAAGTGAAATATTCAATACTTGTGATAAGCGAATATTTGAAACATCTCCTAATAGGGAGGAAGAGAGTGGCATTGTGTCGAAAATTCCAAATGGAATGGAAATTTGTTAACATTTAATTATATATGTAATTATTTATTTTACAAATATGTCTTCACAATACCGATATAATAAAAGTAAATTAATAGTATCAACATGAACTCTTAAAAAAAAAACTAACATATCTCAACATATCTTGATTTGAACCTAACCCCGACACCATGAGATTATCAAACTTTTCATTCAAAAAGTGACTTAACTGCAAATGGTGAACATATGGTACATTCATGTTAGATTATATCTGAAAAATTTACAAAATGTATGTCAATAAACATTAACGCATACATTAAATTATGTTGGGATGGGGTCCCCTAGGTCAGTTTTGGATTAGTTAACCCAAATTTTGTATACAATTTTGTAAAAGATGTAAAGTCTCTGCGATATGTGGATGTGGAGCACATAAAGGGGCTTAGTCGGTTTTGAGATTCACCCATGGTCTGCGAACCTTGGCATTGTATTGAAAAATCTATAAATAGTTTATTCTTAGCGAGTCTTAGTAGTACAAGAATATAGGTTTGGAGAGAGAATTGGGTACAGAGAAGAGTTTAGTTGTCTTAGGCAAGAGCTAAGGCAGGAAGGCTCTGCCTCGTGCACTTAGATAGAGAAGGGAAGGCTCCTACAGCTAAGTTTGTAGGAGGCCCAGGTAGAGTTCATAGCTGAGTGCGTGGATCCCTAGAAATATGTGCGCAGCATAGAGAGTATATAATCGGTGAATTCAAGATTAATAAAGAATACTTTTTGCAGAATTACTGTGTATTTCCATTGCATCTATTTATATTATATGTTGTTGATTAATGTTATGTTTTATGAAATAATGATTGAATGCTACGTGACTTTACTGAATATGTCTTAGTAATGTACGAAATGAATGCTTAGCCACTTCCGTGAAGTACATGTGTTTCTTCTTATGTTTTCCAATGCATTAAGTAGATCTACAAAAAATCTGATCTAGGGTTACTTTTTGATGCGCAAAAGTAGATAAATCAACTATTTTAGGTCTGTGATTGTTGGCCATAGGCCTTCAGGAAGGTCTTGAAACTAGTTAACCTAGTTGTATTAAAGGATCCCTAGGAGATTATTGATCTGCATGAAAGCAGATCTAAGGTACTAAAAGACATCACATTTGTCTCTGGATGTAGAAACTTGGTTCTTTCATCCCCCAATACTACTTCAAGTGAAACTATAGCCTGCGCTATGCAGGTTGTTTCTGAAAGGGCCAGCAGTGTAGGGTTTTGTTGGTTGGTGCAACTAACTCTAAACCTGGGTCAAGACACACTAAGCCAACACATTACCTTAAAATATCCACCCTAAACATTAACACATACTGATCCCACGCCCTCTTCCACATGACCAATTAGGTCTTTCTAACCATAACGACAAGCCTTTGTATACACTTTAACCTCTTCAATATTCATATTATCTATCACCACATATGATTTATATACAAAATTAGCACGTGCATCAACTCATGCTCTTTGTTGATTTATACCAACATCAATTCCAAACAATGTAGTCTATATGTTATCTAAAATGGCATCCTTTGCTTCTTGACTAATCTAAGAAGTTCCATCCATCTCCGACCGCAAAGTTATGAGACGTGGAGGTTGAGGTACCAAAGGTGGCGAAGGACAAGGAAAATCAGTATCCTTTAATGCACCCTTACATTCATATGTCCAAGCTCTCTCAACACCATAAAATTTAGATGGAATGTTAGTATAATCAACTTTCATACCCAAAAATAGTTTTTCATAAAACAATTTTGCAAAAAAAATGTGGAACCTCATCATTGCATGGCAGCTTGCCATACTCTCCAAGGAACCTATCATACAAATGGTGGGCTATTTCAAATTGCTTGAAATATTGCACCTTAAGCATCTTTCTTTTTTACCCTTCTTTGAAATTAAACATAGATTTGGTATGTGCTTTTGTAACCCTCCTACTTACCTCGGCCCATTTATCAAGACCCATCACTGTTTCCTTTCTATGCCTCATCTTATATATAAAGTCATCAATTGTTGGCCAAAGGTTCTTTTAAATATAAAGAAATGAACTTAAAGAGTGCACGACTATTTCTAAGCTTTCTCAACTCTTTGCAGGGAGCTCCAAACTCCCAAGATCTTTCTTTAATTTTGATTAATGATTTATGCACATATGTAACGTACATTGTTAGAAGTTTGTTTCCCAAGAAATCTCATTAGGAATACCAGATGGATAGGTGGTAGTTGGCATATGGTCTTCTTCTTGAGTTTCCCTACTTCACCTACATTGACTTTGGTCAACATTTTCACCCCCTCCTTCAATATAATTACATAAATATTGAAACATGTCAATGTATTTATACACATGCAAGATAGATATGTAGTACACATATATGTACTTACAATTCATTTACATGTACAAATTTCTTTTAACATAAAAAAATAAATTATATAATTTACCAAGATGATGAGGATCATGATCTAATTGAGATTCATGACCACCCAGAGATGGTTGAGAACCATCACGCCCAAGCACATGAGTTGATTGAGATTTTTGACCATCGAGAGAATGTTGAGCACGCTCACACAACAACCTAGTTAGAGAAGCTTCCAAAAAAAATAGAAATTATAAATCAATTAAGTTAAATTCATAAAAATCTATTAAATTTATGTATGTACATATGATTCTACCTATTTATCATTTAAGTAAATGCACATAAACATATATCTACCATACGAGGTTGATGTGAACAATGGATCTCCATTTATTGGTCTGATACTATCTTTGGCCTAGTGAGAGATGCTCCTAAAAAAGATGGAATATATTATAAATTAATAAAGCTAAATTGAAAAAAAACAATTCAATATGTATGTACATATGATTATATGAATATCATTCAAGAACTTGCACATAAACATATATATAGCAGGATGATGATGTAGTGAACGATGGCCCTTCCATGGTTCATATGATACTCTCCTTGATCCATGATCAATCTCATCGACATGCATAAAAATTCACCCTCTAGTCGATGCGTGAGACTCAATTGATGCACTATCCCATTTACGCCTCAGACAATCAACTCGTGACTACTCATGTGATGATCCAAGCCCTCAATCTATCTAGATATATATATATATATAATATATATTATATATATATATATATAATATATATATATATATATATATATATATATATATATATATATATATATATATAGCAATGTAATCTTTAAAAAACCCAAGTTAACTCATGCATTTAAAAATCTTTAAAATTACTATTTGAAAAAATCAAGAATTAAGAAAATTAATAAGACAAATAAATGTAACTATCGAAGGGTTTCCTCAAAATTATTTGGTGTATATTCTTCATTTAAAATACTCAAGACTAAAAACACAAATGTTAAAGTGCACATTTTGAGAATTAAATACATTTTTTCTAAAACATGTTAGGTTTAGCAAGTTGTGCTTACACAGTGGGGGAACACTTAGTAAAGTATTGAAAGAAACACATGGTCATTAAGAAAACCACATTTATAAATAAAAAACACACACATATCAAAGCTATCATACAATGTCCATCAATAAATTTTTATGGAGAGCTTCTTGACACCAATTCATCTTTTGCACACAAATATTGAATTATCATTGCCCCATATAATAGATCACTAGACATCCTATTAACATTTGCACCATGACATATACTAAAAGATTGAAATTGAATAGAAATAGTTTTTTCTTCTCCATGTAGCTGTTTTAATTTCTTCTTTTTGACTTGGTACATGCCTTTCATCTAGTTGCACAGAAGTTCAGAATTGTTGAATACTACGATTCAATTGGATGCATACTCCCTAGTTGTTCCTAAGCCTTCTATCAGTGAAATATAATATGCTTCATTGTTTGTTTTCCTACCAAGTACATTCCTTTTCCTTTGGAGGACTTTGTTTGTCACAATAGTGTATAGAAAATAAGTAATCATGACTTGTCCTAGATTGTGATAACAAGAAAATTATATGCATAATGTCAATTTTCAACCATGTTTAATGGGTTTTCTAATCCCCGTAAAAAACAAATTCAATAAAATGAATACTTTATTTATTTTTTGCAAATGTCTTAGATTATGGGAGAGTGACGAAAAATAAATATATATTGTGATGGAATGATGGAATATTACATGATCTATTGGGCTGAACAACCCCAGCGGAATAATAATGGCAGTTTACAAATCAATCCAATTCAAAAACTGTCTTGACAAATGTTCTCATGTTGGAATGCACAAGAATAACATTCAAACACATGCTACACTATATTGATTTTGGATGATGAGAAAAATACTTTGCATCATAAAAAAATTAATGTGATTTTCAACTCAAGTTAGAGCCTCTAATCCTCTAATAGTTACTCCCATGACTCTCCATACCCCTAAGACTAAAATAATTATTAGTACTTCCATGCCTAATGAGATTCCTTCACTACTCAATGAAGTTTATACTTATCATGAGAATACCAATCCTTGAAATTAGTTCTATATTGTCATGTTTATCAAGTTTGGACTATACCAAAGGTTAACCTATCAATGGATATTTTCCATCATGCCATGTATGATTTTGTTGCAAAAACTGCCACATTTAAAAAGTTTATACCCATATTCAAATCAATAAACAACTAATTTGTAATGGATTCCATATTCTATATAAGTCATTCAATATTTTCCTATGATTCAATAAGGGTTAATCATCGATCATTCCTCTAAGTACACTAACATCCATAAACCCTATATTTATCTTCAATATTAAGATAAAATAAACATTACATTTTTCATTGCATAAGATCATTGGCTTTCTTGCCTAAATCTATGGATTAAAACATCAACCAAGATTTCTACATATTAGATCTTATTCATGGATAGGATAAGTGAATAATCAAACAGTGTGAATTAGAGAGTTATTATGGCTTATCACTTAAATATCCAATTGTGTCAATTCATGTTAGTGATCCTAATACTAAAAGATCATTCATCACTTATGCCTTATCACTTAAATATAATAAAATAGGGCAAAGTAGGTAATATATCACTTATCACTTCTCTATATAATATATGAAGGGAAAAGGAGGTGAATATATATGATATTAAATTGAATCAAATTGATGATAGATTTGAAATCAGTAAGAAACAAATCTTATGATTTATAATAATTTAGAGTAGCATGATGCAACCTACTTATAGTAGATATGATAAAATAAATATAATAAAATGACTAGAGTCAAAATTAAAGTGATTATAGATAGAGAAATAAAAGTCCAATTTTAATTAATACACCAGAATGATTCCCAAATAAAAATATTAACGCAAAGTAAATAATAATAAATTAGTTTGCACAAGAATAACATTCAAACACATGCTACACTGCATTGATTTTCGATGATGAGAAAAATATTTTCATCATAAAAAATTAATGTGATTTTCATCCCAAGCTAGGGCCTCTAATCCTCTAATAGTTACTCCCATGACTCTCCATACTCCTATGACTAAACTTATTATTATTACTTCCATGCCTAATTGATGCAGGAGCATCCAACTCACTGTAATTGGGCAAAATCTCAACCAGGTTCAAAGGCTATTGATCGATTGAACTATTTAATTTTTACTGTAATAATTTTTCTTTTAACTTGTTTTACAAAGTCAGTGAATTCAAACATTTCTTTTTACTTCAATTAGAATTACTGTAGCTCAGTTATTAGTTAAGAAATGGTCCGTTAAATTAGGGAAATAAGGACCAATTGTTCCTCCAAGTCTTGAAATGTCAAGAAATTATAGTTATTAACGACAATAGTATTTCTGTAACCATAATCTACGAAAGTTTGATTAACTGAAAAAATCAACTGAAAATAGAGATACATAAACAAATCAAATGTAACAGAGAGGGGTTTAGTTGAAGAGGAGAAAAAGAGAAATAAAGACAGTCAGAAGCATTCAAAAAAGCTATTTGTCCATCTGTATCATCTTTCTTACTATTTGCCTAAATGAAACTTTTCTTTACAGCCTGATAAACTACCATACAATTAATGTCTATCAATATGCTGTTGTATGTATTCTAATACGAATCACAGTCAAACATTAAACATCCGGATGAAGTCTCGGTAACTTACAGTCGCACATGAAGTACAAACAAACATTTATTTAATATCTATTTCGCACACAGTCAAACAAGAATCCAGGCATATAATCTCCAAAAGTCCAAGAGGAAGAAATTGCGTACAGGAGTCAACCATTTCCAGTGTTCGAAATCATAAAGAGCAACCACAGAACAGAGGCGGAACACAACTACAAAAAGGTAACAACGCTGTATATTTCCTTTCACAAATTTCATTTTAGAAAATCGAAGGACCATAAATACAATTGACTATTGTAAAGCCAGAACAACTCCATGAAAAGCAGAGTCTGCTAATATACATAGAGTAAAATACGACGCATAGTCGGAAAACTTCATAAACCAGAAAACCCTGGACTAGGTTTTGACAAAAAACAGACCAATGGCGACTTCCATCTCTTTTAAAACTTAACACAGGAGTGACCGAAAGGAATACAGCCAAACTAAAATCCATACAGCGACCAAAAGACCTGAGCAAGTCTACAGAATCATATTATTAAGCAAACTACAACCAGACGTTTGAGATTCAGGCCTACCCAAGAACAAGCAAACTGTACAAGTTAAACACTGGAGGATACGCACGCCCAGGTTGCCAACAACGACCTGCAACCATCAAACCGATTGTATTAAGAATAGAGTAAGGAGGAGAATTGTAAATAAATGTGCAAATGCTTGTGGAAAATTAACAGAACGGTGAATTACCTGGGAGAACGAAGCCGAAGACAACCGTGTGACATTCTGAAGAAATTGACCGACTGTAGACCAGAGGAGCCAAAGTCGGTAAGTTCCAGTAGCAGAAGCTGAGTAAGATTGAAACAAGGACAGGAGGTATTACCTGTTCCAAACGAAGAACGAGCGCCCGAGAGGTCCTATGCTCGAGACAAATACAGTGTCGCATTGTGAGAGTCCAAAACAACGGCAAGCGAACAAGACTTAACCAGATTCGAACTAGGAATAAAAAGGGTCCAAGAGACACAATAAAATCACAATGACTTCCAAAAACGGCTATAAAGCCTCGACCAAAAACCACGAAGATGCACACAGACTAGCAAGATATTGCAACCAGCAACAAATGTTGAACAAATACCTTAAAGAATACGCGCATGCATGGGAGGAAAGAATAGTAACACTTACCAAGGTTGAACCACGGAACCAAACCGAATAACCACTAAACCCAAACGCCATTTCCATTACAGTTGCAAGTAGGTCGAATAGAGGAGGGACCGAGTTTTGTCCTGCACAGAGAGTTGAACATACCAACGAAGCAGAGCAGACAACGTTCACAAAAGGAACCAAGAAACCCTCGAACAAGAACCTTCAGTGGAGAGGAAGCGGAGGAATGATCCAGAATCGCCATAAGGAAAAGGGTTAAGGCACGAAGAGCGAGTGGGAGCAGTTTCAAGGCAGAGTACAGAACATTCACTGCAAGCATTAACTCTCCAGCTACCAACCTAACATAAAATCCTGTGGACAATCACAGTTCAAGATTTTTATTGCCACGTATACCTTTCTTTCCCGCGTGTAAAGTGTAAAGTGTAGACCTTTGGGCTGGTTTACACCGGAGTGGTATCAGAGCTTGAAGTTAAAGAGATTTAAAAAAAAAATGGACATAAGTAGACGAGGATGAGGCCGAGGTGCTCATAGAATGGCAAATGAGGCATTACGAGAAGAACTCAGAGTTCTTACTGCTCGTTTGGAAGTAGTAGAGGCAGGAAGGCGAAGAGATCTAGAAATGGGTGATGTGAGTGAAGAAGAAGTAAAAGTGGCAGTAGATGGACCTGAAGGTGAATCAGCAGAAGTGAAATTGCTGAAGTCTGTCTTATTATCAAACAGTAGACCAAAGCCAGAACTCCCGACATACGATGGTAGTTTGTCTATTGATGTTGTGTTAGATTGGATTAGTGAGATGGACAAGTATTTTGAATGCGAGGAAGTTAGTGAAGACCGTCGAGTCAAATTTGCAGCAACAAAGCTGAAAGGACACGCAGCTTTGTGGTGGGATAGTGTCTAGAACGAGAGGAAGAGGTTGAACAAAACACCGATTAAAACTTGGACAAGGATGGTAGCCAAATTGAAGGGCGGATTTCTTCCCAGTGATTATCAAATCGCGTTACATAGACAGGTACAGAACTTGAGGCAGAGGGGACTGACTGTGAAGGAGTACATAGAGGAATTCTACCGAGTGAATTTGTGAGCCGGATATACAGAAGATACGGCAGAAAGGACAGCCCAATATGTTAATGGACTGAGGATGGATATTTTGGATGAAATAAGTATTTTGTCTCCAAATAATACTGAGGAGGCATACCAGAGCACAATTAAAGCAGAGGAGAAAATTAACCGAAGACAGAATGCCCAGAGAGGACAAGGGTCTGCCAAAGGGAGAGGCCAGTCCTATGGTAGGGGCCGGACTGCCAGCAACAGTGAGGAAGCCAGCAGTTCGAGGACTTCGGGAACAATAGAAAAAGGAGACGGAGTGTGAGGTGGTAGATCGTTCCAATGCGGCAGAGGAAATGGCTGAGGAAGGGGAACTGGTTATCAATGTTATAGATGCCACAAGTCGGGGCATCGTTCGTTTGAGTGCCCAGAAACAGATTCAGCTGGACAGCGAGGTGCGTATGTGGCGTAACCGGAGGAAACAGCAGCACCCCCTCAAGAGGCAGAGAATGCCCCAGAAACGGGAGAAGCTTTAGTGCTACATAAGGTACTATTGAAACCAGTTGATGAGAGTGTCGAACAGACGCAACGGAAAGCTCTGTTCAGGACAATTTGCAAATCACAGGATAAGTGTTGTAAGATGATAATCGACAGTGGAAGTACGGACAATTTGGTATCCACATAAATGGTGGAAAAGCTGGGGCTGAAGCGTTTAAAGCACTCCAGTCCATATAGAGTTTCATGGTTACAGAAGGGGCACCAATTACTGGTAGACAAGAAAAGTGAGGTTGAATTTCAAATAGGTCGATATAAGGATAAAATTATTTGTGACATCATGCCGATGGACATATGTCACATATTGTTAGGCAGGCCTTGGCAATATGATAGGAAGGTGACACATGACGGAGCGATGAATTCTTATAAATTCGACAAAGACGGGGTCAGGCATACCCTTGTGCCTATCAAAGAAGAGAAGGAAACAGTTGAAACAAACGAAACCAAAGCATTGCTAGTGAGCGGGAAGCAGTTTTTAAAACAAGTTGAGAACAGCGAAATAAGTTATGTTGTAGTCAAAAAAACAAGGACAGTTCTCTTACATACAGAGATAACAGATTTACCCGTGGAAATACAGCAAATGTTGGAAGAATTTACGCATATAGTAGTGGACGACTTGCCCAACAATTTACCCCCCAAGCAGAGTATCAGTCACCATATTGACTTTATACCCGGAGCCAGCTTACCAAATAAAGCAGCCTATCGAATGAGCCCCAAGGATAATGAGGAAATCCGAAAATAGGTGCAAGAACTATTGGACAAAGGTTTAATAAGGGAAAGTTTGAGCCCATGTGCTGTGCCAACAGTCCTCGCCCCCAAGAAGGGAGGAGAGTGGCGGATGTGCACCGATTCAAGGGCCATCAATAAAATCACCATCCGGTACAGATTTCCGTTACCGCGTATGGATGATATGATAAACTATTTAAGTGGGGCAGCTTACTTCTCTAAAATAGACTTTAAAAGCGGATATCACCAGATTCAGATACGGGAAGGAGACGAGTGGAAAACGGCTTTTAAAACAAATGAGGGATTATATTAATGGTTGGTCATGCCATTCGAGTTGAGCAATGCACCTAGCACATTCATGAGACTCATGAATGAGATGTTGAAGGAGTATATTGGGAAATTTGTAATAGTTTATTTAGATGACATCCTTCTCTTCAGCAAGACAAAAGAGGAACACTTCTGGCATGTGCGCAAAGTGTTGGAAAAGCTATAGCAGAACAAGCTACTAATAAATTTGAAGAAATGTACATTTCTGCAGAGGGAATTAATTTATTTGGGATTTGTGATAGCAGAAAACGAATTAAAGATGGATCCAGAAAAGGTAACAGCAATAATAAATTGGTCGTCATCGAAAAACTTGTTTGAGGTACATAGTTTCCATGGATTGGCAAGTTTCTATAGAAAGTTTATTAAGAATTTTAGCGGGATTTTTGTTCCTATGTTAGAAACCATCAAAAAGGCCAGCCAACCTTCTTGATGGACAGAAGCAGCAGAAAAAAAATTTCAACTATTGAAAAAAAAGATTACGGAAAGACCGATTCTCAGGCTACCAGATTTTCAGAAATTATTTCAGGTACGTTGTGATGCTAGTGGAACAGAAATCGGGGATGTACTCAGTCAAGAGGACAGGCCTGTGACATATTTCAGCGAAAAACTAAATGAGAGTAGGCAGAAGTACTCCTCATATGACAAAGAATTTTATGCAGTGGTACAGGCTTTAAGACACTGGAGGCATTATTTATTAGGGAACGAATTCGTGTTGTTTTCAGGTAATTCTGCATTGTAATATGTAATGCAGCAACACAAACTCAATCATAAACATGCCAAATGGGTGGAGTACTTACAAAGTTTTAATTTTGTGTTGAAACATATTAGTGGAAAAGCAAAGAATGTGGCCGACGCATTAAGTAGAAAGGCTCTACTTTTACAGGAGAGTGTTGTACAGGTTTTGGGTTTTGAACATTTACGAGATCTTTACAAAATAGATACAGATTTCAGAGAAGCCTATGAGGCGTGCCAGAACCCTTTGATAAGGGGTAATAGTCCTTGGTTAGATTACAATATACAGGAAAAATTGCTATTTAAGGGAGGACAACTGTGTATCCCCAATTGTTCCATGAGGGAGAATATTATTCGCGAAAAACACAGCGAAGGTTTGGCTGGACACTTCGGTATAGATAAGACCCTGGAGCAACTTAGTCATTTCTATTTTTGGCTAAGAATGCAATGAGACATACAACGTTTTGTGACTAAGTGTAAGGTGTGTCAATTAGCGAAGGGACACATCCAGAACACAGGATTATATACGCCATTACCTGTTCCAGGCAGACCATGGGATTCTATTAGTCTAGATTTTGTTTTAGGACTGCCAAAAATGCAGAAAGGTTATGATTCAGTGATGGTAGTGGTGGATTATTTCTCAAAAATGGCACATTTCATACCTTGTCGGAAAACTAGTGACGCCACTCACGTGGCCCACTTGTTTTTTAATGAGATTGTTAGGTTACATGGGTTACCAACAACCATCCTATCGGACAGAGACGTGAAGTTCACGGGACATTTTTGGCGTACCTTATGGAAAAAATGAACACCCAATTAAGCTACAGTTCTGCTTATCACTCGCAAACCGACGGGCAGACAGAGGTTGTGAACAGGAGTTTGGGAAACCTATTACGCAGCTTATTCGGGGAAAATTCACAAATGTGGGACCGAGTGCTAGCGCAAGCAGAGTTTGCTTACAACGATTCACTGAATCGTAGCACAGGTCTCAGCCCCTTCAGATCCTATATGGCATGCACCCTCGTGGAGTGCATGAACTTCGGGATCTTGGTTTACAGGAATGACAGAGTGCGGATGGAGAAGATTTTGCTAACGCAATGAGGGATTTACACGAACAGGTGAAGGCAAAATTACACGACAGCAGCTCAAAGTATAAACAACATGCAGATCTAAAGAGAAGAGAAGTTCATTTTGAGGTGGGGGACGAAGTCTTGGTACACTTGCGTAAGGAACGTTTCCCTAAGGGTACATACAATAAACTAAAGTACAAAAAGATAGGACCTTGTAAGATCTTGCGAAAATTTTCAGCAAATGCCTACGAAATACAACTGCCACCTGGAATAAGCATTTCACCTATCTTCAATGTAGCAGATCTGTTCCCGTACACAGACGATCTGGCGGAGGAAAAGAAAGATGGACCCGGAAAATCAACGCGGAACACCCAGGAAGACGGAGAAACTTGGAAAATACAGATGCCTTATGTCCAACCCCCTGAGATCGAAGGCATCCTCGAAACTCAGGTAGTTAGACGTACTCGGCGGAAAAATTATTTTCAATACCTGGTCAAGTGGAAGAACCGTCTGATTCAGGACAGCTCATGGCTTGATGCCAGGCAGATTGGACAAACAGGAACGTCGGTCGAGGAGCTCATGAACTGGAGTCATGATCTCTTTTTACCCTGGGAGCCTGATGCAGGAGCATCCAGCTCACCGTAATTGGGCAAAATCTCAACCAGGTTCAAAGGCTATTGATCGATTGAACTATTTAATTTTTACTGTAATAATTTTCCTTTTAACTTGTTTTACAAAGTCAGTGAATTCAGACATTTCTTTTTACTTCAATTAGAATCACTGTAGCTCAGTTATTAGTTAAGAAATGGTCCGTTAAATTAGGGAAATAAGGACCAACTGTTCCTCCAAGTCTTGAAATGTCAAGCAATTATAGTTATTAATGACAACAGTATTTCTGTAACCATAATCTACGAAAGTTTGATTAACTGCAAAAATCAACTGAAAATAAAGATACATAAACAAATCAAATGTAACAGAGAGGGGTTCAGTTGAAGAGGAGAAAAAGAGAAATAAAGACAGTCAGAAGTGTTCAAAAAAGCTATTTTTCCATCTGTATCATCTTTCTTACTATTTGCCTAAATGAAACTTTTCTTTACAGCCTGATAAACTACCATACAATTAATGTCTATCAATATGTTGTTGTATGTATTCTAATACGAATCACAGTCAAACATTAGACAGCTAGATGAAGTCTCGGTAACTTACAGTCACACATGAAGTACAAACAAACATTTATTTAATATCTATTTCGCACAGAGTCAAACAAGAATCCAGGCATATAATCTCTAGAAGTCCAAGAGGAAGAAACAGCGACCTGTAACCATCAAACCGATTGTATTAAGAATAGGGTAATGAGGAGAATTGTAAATAAATGTGCAAATGCTTGTGGAAAATTAACAGAACGGTGAATTACCTGGGAGAACGAAGCCGAAGACAACCGTGTGACATTCTGAAGAAATTGACCGACTGTAGACCAGAGGAGCCAAAGTCGGTAAGTTCCAGTAGCAGAAGCTAAGCAAGATTGAAACAAGAACAGGAGGTATTACATGTTTTGAACGAAGAACAAGCGCCCGAGAGGTCATGTGCTCGAGACAAATACAGTGCCGCATTGTGAGAGTCCAAAACAACAGCAAGCAAACAAGACTTAACCAGATTTGAACCAGGAATAACAAGGGTCCAAGAGACACAACAAAATCACAGTGACTTCTAGAAACGGCTATAAAGCCTCGACCAAAAACCACGAATATGCACAAAGACCAGCAAGATATTGCAACCAGCAACAAACGTTGAACAAATACCTTAAAGAATACGCGCATGCATGGGAGGAAAGAATAGTAACACTTACCAAGGTTGAACCACGGAACCCAGCTGAATAACCACTAAACCCAAATGCCATTTCCATTACAGTTGCAAGAAATTCGAATAGAAGAGGGACCGAGTTTTGTCCCGCACAGAGAGTTGAACATACCAACGGAGCATAGCAAACAGCGTTCACAAAAGGAACCAAGCAACCCTCGACCAGGAACCTTCAGTGCGGAGGAAGCGGAGGAATGATCCAGAATCGCCATAAGGAAAAGGGTTAAGGCACGAAGAGCGAGTGGGAGCAGTTTCGAGGCGAAGTATAGAACATTCACTGCAAGCATTAACTCTCCAGCTACCAACCTAACATAAAATCCCGCGGAAAATCACAGTTCAAGATTTTTATTGCCACGTATAACTTTCTGTCCTGCGTGTAAAGTGTAAAGTGTAGACCTTTGGGCTGGGTTACACCACTAATGATATTCCTTCACTATTCAATGAAGCTTATACTTAACATGAGAATACTAATCCTTGAAATTAGATATATTGTCATGTTTATCAAGTTTGGACTATACCGAAGGTTAACCTATTAATGGATATTTCCATCATGCCATGTATGATTTTGTTGCAAAAATTGCCACATTTTAAAAGTTTATACCCACATTCAAATCATTAAGCCACTAATTTGTAAGTACTTTCATCTTCTATATACAATTCATTCGATACTTTTTATAATGAGGGTTGATTGTCAATCATGCAAATAAGAACACTGACATCCATAAATCTTATATTTATCTTCAATATTAAGATTAAAAAACATTCAGTTTTCGTATGCATAAGATCATTGGATATCTTTCCTAAATCCATGGATTAGATCATCAACCAAGATTTCTACATATTGGATTTTATGGATGGATAGGATAAGTGAATAAGACAATAGTGTGAATTGGAGAGTTATTATGACTTATCACTTAAATATTCAATTCTATCAATTCATGCTAGGGATCCTAGCACTTAAATATCACTTATAAATCACTTATGTCTTATCGATTATGACTTATATCACTTAAATATCTTCAAGCACTTTGGGTGTTTGGTTGAAAGATCCTAGTTTTCTTATATTCATATATTTTTCATTTAGGTTAGTCTCGCTAAAATTCCCTCTAAGAGAGCATGGTAGTATAAAATAAAATTGTACGAAAATTTAAAAAAATATAATGTTTTAAATAATAAACAAAAACCGAAAAGGCTTCATTGCATAGTAGTTTTCATGTGGTGAATACTTTAATAACCCCAATCTTGAAGCCAAATAAAGAAATTTTATATTAAGTGATCAACAAAAACCCAAAAAGATTCATTTGATGTGTGAGGAGGTTAATGAGAGTTGTACAACTATTTTGATGATAAGAATCACATGTCATGATTACTATGTGTCCAAATTATATATTGATTATGGATGAGTTGAATCCGAGTGTAATTTCTAATTATCACTTCATTATACTTGGTAAATAAAAAATGAAAATAACCAATTTTATAAATTTAAAAATATATTTTTATTTATAAATTTAATCTGTAGTATAAATTTCCTTATCAATGATTTTCTAATCTATATAAATATTGTCATGTTTGAAGCTAATTGTTTCTACCTACTTATATGAGTGATTTCTCAATAACTTTATTCCTCGTATTTTCTTGGTTATGGTGATAAATCATTCTTTACTGGTTGTATATTTAGTTTATATGTTTGAGTAGACTCATTTTCTTGGTTGTGTGTAATATAATGGAAAAACTTTTATCATTTCTTTGATAAATTTCTAAAGGTTTTGCTCATTTATTGTTCTTTGCAGATTATTGATACTTAGAATGGATGCTTCTAGGTTATTAAGTGAAATGGACGAAGAAGAAATGTCGACTACTGCATAATATCCAAGTGAGATCCAAAAATTCAATATCATTAAACCATATACATTTGCATTTAACTTTGCCAACTAAAGCACATTCAAAATAAAAAATCATCATTAAATAATAATGAATTCTCTACATATAACAAGTGCATTCAACCTCAATGAACAAATAGTTGATACCAAATCATAATTCTTGTCATGGAGCATATTTCTCCCCTAATTATCATGGTTTGTTAAATGTCTCAAGGTTATTAGGCTAATCATGCACATGTTTTCCTAGAATTATTTTTTCTCCTCTTACTTTCTTTAATTGTTTCTCACACTAATGCCCATGATACATCTAGGAAAGTAGGTTTCTTGCAATTTCATACAGTATGTAGTATATTTATGTGATGATTCTTTTGTGTGCATTGAAGAACATAACCTTCTAGAAGCTTTGTCCACTTTTTCCACCAACACTTCTCATAGACTGAAACGAACTCAAAGGCTCAAGATAAATCATGTCCAAAACTCTGAAATTGATGTCAGTGTTTCTTCAGGGTTCAACGCAAACATAGGAGGGTATATCATTGCGACTCCTCCTAAAGGTTTGGAAATACCCAAACATGCATTTTTCTTTGCTGAAGGATATCACAGATGTGATTTTTCACTACTAATTATAAACAGTCAAGAAAGTATTTTAGTACTCAATTAAAAAGGGTTAATGTCAATGCACTTTGTTGTGAGCGGGAACAAATGTTCAAAGACTATGATCTCGATTTGAATAGGCTCATAAATGGATAATCATTTTGCATTTCTATAGTTCTAGTGTTATAAAGACTTGGAGAATTCAATTAAATCTAAATAGTTCTAGTGTTATAAAGATTGAAAAATTTAATACCATTATAAATATTTTGAGGTCAAATTTCTTATTAATTTTTCTCTATTTATTAAATGTGTTTAACATTGATATTAACATATTAATGTTCACATTGGTGTTTTTTCCTTTATAACCATTTCACTATTTTTTTCCTATCCACTATGATCTGCTTAAGTCTTTGATCATGGGCGATGACACCACTTGAAACGTGGACAAATCTAAACCTACACACAATAGCATTCCAGAAATTAACATTAAACATAATTACCAGTTATGGAAATGTACGCATAAACCTAGATTAATAATTAATCAAATTATTTCAAATAACATAAGGCATAAGTGCATATCCTCATTCTTTCATCCTTGTCATACAGACTTGACTCAAAATCCAAAGGCAACGTAAGATTATATTTGGAATTCTAACTAGGTTTAGGCAATTGGATTTGAGAACGAAAGTGAATCAATAGTCTAGGTGGGGTTAAGAAGATTTGTTTCATCATTTTGAAACAATTAGGTATTTTACCTAATTGTTACAATACCCAATTTTGAACCTATTACAATTGGGTATTATACCTAATTCTGAACTTGTTAAAATTAGGTATTGCACATTTTTGTCCATGGATGTCATTATGCTAGCCATATGTGTCAGTTGTGCCCCCTTCTTTCATTGCAAAAACAAATTTCTGTGGCGAGGCATATACATAAGCACATATTTATTAAAAGAATGGAATTTCAAGAAAAGGAAAACAAACACATAAAATTGCCAATTCAGATTGCATATGCTAACATTGGGTTTTTTGAGGTAGACAAGAGGAAATGTGACTTCCATGAAGGTATTCTAGCCAAGAAACTGAATTTTCAAGTTGTTTATTCACCAAGGAAATTCAGTGAATTTTTAAAATGAATGCATTTAGTCATTGATTCTCTCAATATTTATTGCTCAGAGTGAGGCTGAAAATTATTCTCTTTGGTTACCTTTGTACTTGTCTCTCTCCTTTCTGTCATTTTTATATAGAAGATAGCGAACTCAATAATTGATTTTGCTAGTTTTTGGAAATTTTTTTTTTTTGGTCAAGTAAGAGTGGAACCTTCAAATAACCGATAAAACAAGATTACATATGGTACACATCTTTACAAGTGTAAAGACAAGCAAAATACAAACTCGTTGATGAAAACAAACAACAAGGTCAACAAAACCCGCACAATCACACACAAAAACCAATTTAGACACTTCATTCCTTTCTCGGCTTATCACACAACACAGTTTATACAAGCCTCCAACACTAGAATCCTACTAAATGCCAGAGTAAACCTCTGCCACTCGATCAACCCTTTGATCTACTGGACCAAATTCCATCGCAACCTTGTAAAACTTGGCACATCATAAAATCGCAAAACTAGGTTTATCTATGACCAGACTGTTTAACCGAAAGATAATTTGCAATTAAATCTCCACCATCGATGTAGTTCTTGATTCGATGGTTGTCACAACATTGGATCAAGAACTTGGGCACCTCTTAACCTCTTTCCAGACCCAATATAGAAAATGAACCTGTGGTCTATAAAAATTCGAGTCCGGTCTTAGACTTCACCTCCCACCAATTTAAAACCTGATATCCATTCGATGACAAGGGCACTTAAATCGACGGTCTGCAGCTAATCAACTAGCACGTGGGTTACAAGTAGTTGAACCCCCGTATTGACATGTGACGTCAACATTTGGAAATAAAATTGACAGTCAGGATTTAATGCGGCACTTCAACTAAGCTCAAGGACTTCCGCCCTCTCCTACTCCCGCTAATATTTTCCACCAATTTTTTCCGTTGATCTTCCATGATCAAATGACTCTTGTGCATTGTTACCTCACCTCTTTGTCCTTCTCTTCACTTTGGGTTTATGTTGTTACTTCATCTCCCACTGGTCTTCCTCTTTCTCATTCTTCATTGGTCTAGAGATTCGCCATGCCTTTGGCTGCCTGTCATTGACAATTATCACAGAATTTACTAGAGCGTATAGGCTCCCAGTCATACTAAATATAGCTTTCCTTACATAGACCCCTTCATTCGCCAGTTGATCAACTAACATATTTACTTTTTCTCGCACATGAATGAAGCTGATGGTTCTCAGGGTTCATAAGTGGGAATGAATATGCTAAAAGACCTGCGAGAGCCTCCAATGTTTCGAAACTTTTCCAAGTTTCATTTCGTTACACATTTTCTTGGCCACATTAATGACCAATTCAGAGTTAGCTTCAATGATGGCGTTCTGTAAATTTGACTCCATCAGGGTTTCCAGGCACTGCTCTAAGGCCATGAGCTCAGCCACGTTATTTTTGGCAATCCCCAAATGACTATGGAAGATATCCTTTATGCAACCCTGCTCATCTTGTATGACACCAATAAATCCAGCCATCCCTAGGTTTCCCTTAGAGGCCTCATCTATATTAATTTTCAAAAAACCATGAGGAGGAGGCTGCCAGATATCTTTACCAGCAGTTGTTTTACTCATACCCTTGACAACACCTTGGGGAACTAGAGAATGGAGACCCAAATACAGCAATATGTAAGCATCTTGGGTTGAGGGGGGGTTCTCAGGAATTTTCCACATAAGGGCTCCTATTGTATCTTTGAGCTGTCGTAAAATTTGGGCAATGATACTCTAGGTCGAGCCTGTTTTGTTCTTGAAAATCCTGCCATTGCTTTCTTTCTAGAAATCCCAGATAATAAAGCTTGGAACCAGAGTCCAAGCCTTATTAATGATTTCATTACCTAATAAGTATTTCCTCCAATTCTTGAAAGTGTTGGTGATGCTAAGTCTGTCCCTGTCAGTTTGCCTGAAGACTAAGGCCACCCAATCCCACAAATTAGAGGTGAAGGGGCAAAGGTTTAGTAAATGTTCCATCATCTCCTCCTGTAATCCACATAGATGGCATTTGGATGGGCCAACAAATCCCCTCTTCATAAGATTCTCCCACGTGAGAATTTTATTTTGATGAACCAATGACATAAACAACTTGATTTTCATCCATTACGAGTCCTGCCAAAGGTCATTCCAAACTTGATCGGGGTTTGGATAATTAAAACCTAGGGCCATGCATTTAGCTTCTTTGAGGTTAAAAGTTCCTTTGGTGTTTCAACCCCGTCTTAGTTGGTCAGATGAGGAAGACACCAAAATATTCCTCTACTCCAAGTCAATAGCAAGGGAATCTGCATGTGCCCTCAAAGGACTCTCTTCACTGTAACCAAGATTCTTCCACATTCTCCATTTTCTATTTTCCCTTACCTGATCCCAGAAGTCACTTACCATGAATAAACCTTTGTTGTCAATGTAATTTTTGAGAGTGGTTAGTTCTTCTCTAAACAGATTTGATTCTTGCTGCCAGTTATCCTCCCAAAATTGTGCAATGTTCCTAGTTTGGATCTCTTAGAAACTATGTTGTTGGACAATGGCTCTATTTTCCCGCGCAAGGTTCCAAATGTGGGAGCCCTTGATGAGAACTAAAATTCTGATATGATCCCTCTCCTACCAACTGTTTTCATATTTCTGCTTCCAAAGCTTTTCCCAAGGGGTTGCCAATTCCTTGAGTCACTTCGACCAAAGTTTGGCTCCCGAAACTCTACTGAGGATTTCAGGGTCATGAAGCCCCAAACCACCATGGGCCTTAGGTTTGCAGAGCTTTTCCCAGGCTACTAAAGCCCACTTCTTTTTCCCTTCCCCTTTGCCCAAAGAAATTCTCGTTGAATACTCCTGATTTGTTGCATAACTCCTTTGGGAGAAGAAAGAGATGAAAACATGAAAATGGGTATAGCCTACAGGACAGCCTTTGTAAGCACAAGATGCCCCACTAAATTCAGAGACCTGCAGGTCCATTTCCTAACTTTATCCTTAAGTTTATTAGTTACTAGCTCCCACACTCCCTTGCTCAGAGGTTTGTCAGTAAGAGGCATTCCAAGGAACTTGGAAGGTAAATGATCCCTTTGAAACCCAAGAATTATAGCGAGGTTCCTCTAAATAGCAATGTCAGCATTGAAAAAAAACACCTTTGATTTATCAAGGCTTACCTCTATACCAACGTCCAAAGCTAAGTCGTTCAATATTTGTTTGAAAGATCTGGCTTCCTTGACCGTGGGAATGCCCTGCAACATTTTTTTTTTTTGTAATCAACAAATTGTTGGTGCGTAGAAGCAACACCATCTGGGGTAAGTTTCAGACCCTGGATTCTTCCTTCATCATTTTCCATTTTGATTGATCTTCTTAGCCCTTCCATCAT
>APFE030732494.1:0-16706 GCA_000404065.3 Pinus taeda | reverse complement strand
CTATCAAATTTAGAAAATAATTTTTCACATTTCACACACTAGAAATTAAAAGTCAAAAAATAGGTCTTTTAAAAAAAAGGTGTGATGCAGAATACTCACTTTTTAAAATCAGCATGAAAATCACTACCATTCTAAAACTTGATTTCATCCTTGAACATGAAAAAAATTAAAGTTCCAAAAAACATGTTCTAAAAAAAACATGTGTATTCTGCATCACCACTTTTGAAAATCGGGTCATTTTTTTTCTATCTCTATGAAACGGGTAACAGTATCAGTTCCCGTTTCAAAGTTTACATTGTTCACTCCCTGTTTACATTGTTCACTCCCTCCTGTAACCTAATAGTCTCTTTTGAATCACAGATCAAACATTCCATTGGGCTCCATGTAGAAAAATAAAATGAGACCTAGTTTCTTTAGTTCTATCCATTATATGGACAAGTATAATATATGGACAAGTATAATATTAGTCAACACGGAGGTTCCAACTCTAAAAGTTTTTTCATCGCATGTTTCACATGTTTCCCTACATATATAATTTCATTTATTCTAAAGGCATTGAACACATCTCCCCACATGGTTGCATCAGGTTCAAAAGGCATGTTGTCGACAAGGCCTCTACCTCATTCAGCCTTCGAGATCATCCAAGGAGATCAATCATGCAATCATGGTGATATGCTTTTGGTGTGGTCTAATGACATTTATTGATGGAATCGAAATACAAACAACCCTTTTCAAACTTACTTGAATTCTACAGAGTCTTATTAAAAACATATTACAATCTTAATGAAAGAAGTGGTGACAATATCTTATATACGCAATTGCAATGTCTGAGAGTTTGGCGAATTATTATTCCATTTCACGTTCCAACTATGTTGTCAAATTTATTGGGTCACAAGCCAGATAGGTAGGTAAATCCTAGCTATTGATTATGAGGGTCATAAACAAATTATAATGTTTTATGACTATTAAACATTCAAAACCCACCAAAAGTAATCTAGAGGTGAGATAATTAACATCAAGTCAAAATTAAGGCAAACAATGATGATTGAGAAGACGATAATACTCGCAAGCTCTTCTTCAAATAAGCCTTTGCTTCGTTGTCCCTTCCTCCATATCCCTTCTTCTCGAGAATGAGAACTCATAGTTACTTCTCCTCCACTCTTAATCACTCACTTCAGCGACGCTATTAGAGTGGAGTGAAGGAATAAGGAAGGAACAACGGACCATTAGCTCCATGCTCGAATTCCAACAGTTTCTGGGTATCAAGGCATGATAATTTTGGATGTTGGAAACTTGAATACGTCTTAACAATTCATAAATATGGCTAGGAAATCATTTTAGATGGTGGAAAATCCCTGTTGAATACAACATCCAACCCATCAAAATCTGTCAAATATTGATAGAATTTCTTGGCTTGTCATTGCTATATAGAAAATAATGTAACATTATTTCTGTTCGGTTATTCTTTTAGGGGTACACTCATCAGATCCAGAACCACATGAATGATGCACAACCATGAACCACGACCATGGCTATAACATTTGTGTCTTAATGTGTGATTGATAGAGATATATCCATAGTATATTTACAGAAAACTCCGCCTAACATAGTCAACTGAATAACAAATATAAATTTATATATACCATTGATAACGCATATCAAGTTATAGGATCAAAATTTAGAATTCCAATTCGGTATCATGATAAAAGATAACTAGAAACAAGTGATCTTTTCTAACTCTATGAGATCACAACAGAAAATTTTGACCATCATGTGCTACATCTATCACCTTCCACATGGTACCAGAGGTAAAGAAATTAGAGGTTGTCATGGCCTTGACTACGTTTTCTTTTATTTCTGAAGTGGCATACTACCATTGGGAGCATCTTCTCCATGGCTTCCCTGATTCGTTTTCTCTAGAAGGCAGTAGAGTATCATGTCAAGGAGCCAAAGATACTCACAGTTATAGCACTAGATATTTTATTACAGGAGTTACCAGTGCTTACTCTCTGCATATTGGATGATGAGGATAAGAATTATCCTAGATATTTATCCCATTACCGATTCTCACATACAAAGTCATGTTCTGCAGTTAACGTTCATACATTCGTAAGACAAAATTTCAGCTTTCCACAATTGAATTCGCTTCTGAGATACTTCTGAGATAAGACAGATGCAAAATGCAGTATTTAAATGGGAAACATCAATCTAAAGCTTTTCTCGTGATGTTTCTAAAATCTAGGAAGGGCGAGCTTTGTGGGGTGTGGAATTTTCATGTTGCTTTAGCAGCCATTTCTTTTATCCATTGTTGGTCTGGTTGGAAAGCTAACCTCTTTGCCATACCTTTCTCCAAAAATAAAACTAAAAGCCATTGCCTCCAAGTCAGCAATGTTTACATGCCAACAACGGTTCTAATTTTACTATATGTACATATGATATTCAAAAATCCTTATCTGTAAACCATACGTAATATTGTTTTTTATTGTTTCTCATTGGTTGCTTTTACCAGCATTATTCTTTAAGCCTTTTTTAGGGTAACTCTATATCTATAAGCCAAAAGTAGGTTTTTGGGATTCAACAATTTCGTACCTCTCTGGGTCATTGGATAAGGTGGATAAGGTTGATCTATCCTGCATGTTCCCCATGCATTAACGATAACCAACGTTGACAGTTCGGGAAACCCATAAAACAGACACCCAAACCGGCATTCATCCCATCCTGAAAGTGAATAGAAAATATGTAACACACTTGAAAAAAAATAACTACGCATGAGGATCAAGTAGCATACCCGCGCATTCAGCGCCAATCCATAGGGAGGAGTAATCGTATGGTGAATCACACGTCTCGGCTAATTTTCCTGACCATTTTCCAGAACAAAATAAGAGCTAGCTTCTGTCCGTCCACATAACATGCGCAGAATCTGCATCCTTGTGCCTCGATTTCCTATTCAGATTGACAATTCTTCCTAGGTATTCCTCTCCTCTTCCATCAAGGAGTTTCCAAAAATGCTTGGAGACATAACTGAATTGTTTGTTAAAAAGTTTCACAGGTTGAAATTGCCTCATACGTCCCAAAGGTTGAATTTTATCGCCATCATCTGACAAAGGTTGAGTTCTCCATTGTGAATGTTGAACTGGCTATGATATATCTTCCTTAATGGGTTAATCCATTTCACGGGAATCAGTTGTTGAGTACAGCAATTTAATCACGGTGGTGAGGTCCTCCCTACAATGGATGGATTGGTGGTGGTTACCACCGAATGGGAAACAGGGTGACCGGGCAGACACACAAGTGGACCAACTCTTTTCGTCTTTCTAGTTGCCATAACCCAACGTGCGCTTTTTCCCACTATGCACTCAGCCCACACAATTTAATATCGACATTACGGATGAGGCCATTTATGCCATTCCTAAATACCTAGTGCATGGAAATTGATAATTTGTAACGGCCCACTCAAGGTTATATCATGAAAATAGAGTCGAAGAAATTTTTGGAGGAGGTCATATTTTGTAGTTTTAAATTCTAGAATTCTTCAATTCCTCAATAATATAATACGCCAAAGAAGCCATAACAACACCTTTGCCTCCAAAAAAATGTTCTTTATATGACAAAGCTGATTAGATTTCCTTTAGTACTTTTGTTGTTGGCCTATTGTTTTAAAACATACCCAGGTTTAAGCACGTGAATCGATCTCATGGGCATGGATTTGAGACAAGCTTAACAATTCTAGAGATTTATTACATACTTTGCAGCCATGGAAAGGCACCTTCAAAAACATATAGAGGGGAAACACAAAGACCCCAAAGCTTATCTTGATAGTTGTTTGATGTAGGTTTGATTGAAGTCTCTTGACAATTCTTTTGGATTTGACCTTATATTAAAATTTTCGATACCATATGGTCTTCTTAGAGGACATGTTTGAGCATCCAACCTAGATGGGGGTAGAAAACAACTTTCACCAAAGCATAAAAACTTCCTCTTTAACTAAATTGCTTGATTGAATATCATGTTACATATATATTGAATTAACATATGTATATTCATGGTTCTTCAATAAACCATTAAGGAAACCTAACATTCTTTAACGACAACAAATAAATATGACATTAACATGTTCTATGCTTCAAATTTTAACTTCACCTTTATGGAGAACATTTTTTTTTTAAAACCCGTAATGGAAATGCTACGTAGGTGGATTGGTCCATAGGCATTAGTGTTTGAACTTTTTACTTGCTACCATTGGTAACAAACATCCTTAGCCTACCCTGGAATTTAGCTCCTAAGCTTCCATTACATAAATGTTTATTTTGTTCTATATTTAATCGTTAAGAAACAATACTACTTAGTGTATCTTTAGCTCGCCCTTATATCAACATTAGTAATACTGTAATAGGCTCCACAATCATGATCAATTGAATTATAGAGTGGTTCTGGTATGGTCTTTTAACCTTATTTTCAAAGCTTATGTGTCAGATTTTTAGTAAACATGATTTAGTAGATGAAAACAGAACTAACCATAACATGCAACCTATACTAATTTCCTTACCTACATAAATGATCTTAATTAAACTCTACCATCATGATCATCCATCATTATTATAGGTCTTGTTTCTGTCATGCATAACGAATTGCTTAATTAAATACAAATCTTAGATCAAGCATTATACAGGTAACCTATCTCATAGACACGCTAGGTACCGTCAGCAACCTGATGATATTCAAGTCAATTTCACAGGATATGTTACAGACCCATATATGCATAACTAAAAGGATGTTCCATAAATTCCTTATACTGCATGCAATAGCATCTAATTTCATTATGCATGACATAGACCATGGTGAACCTTTGATAATACTATGGGAGACATTCCTCCATAATTATTCCACGTGCATCAAAACCTACAAAACACTAAAGCATGCTACTCTTTGCTACCACTGTAAAGATAATCTTCGTAACTTTGAAATTCATATGAGAGCACACGACAGTTACATGCATTATTGAATCATTTATTTTCTATAAAAGAGGGAATTATGTAATTCATATATCTGAATTGTACGATTTAACATCCTAATAATTTTGTTAGTACACAAACCCATGTAATTCATTCAAACATTCTCATGGTGAGGAAACTTAAGCAATCATCTCATAGCAAAATTGGAACGATAACAAAGACTTAATAAAATATTCTCATAAAAAACCTGGAACTATAACAGACACACACACACAGAGAGAGAGAGAGAGAGAGAGAGAGAGAGAGAGAGTAAGAATCATCATACAAACATCCCACACATCTGCCACCAACTAAAACGTCTCTTGGAGGGAGGAGCACCATCACCCAACTATGAATAACCTTTGATTCCCCTCATTCCAAAGACCTTGCCAAGGATCAACTGCCCTAAATTGATCAATCACTGGGTATTTAATACCCTGTTTCATGATTTAGTTACCACTATCAACGTCCTGCTTTTACGGATTTTTCCACTTTCCTAGGTTTTTTTCGCAAAAGATGATATTTATCTCCCAGGAGGCTTTTCCTCATAAAATTTTGCCTTTATTTCCCATGAAGCTTTTATGTCTGATGAATCTTTATCTCCCATCCATTCAATGTATATCCAATACATCCAATCTTATCTAGAATGTCATATAGAAGATTATCATGAAAGATTCATCTCTATTCCCGTTCCCCATGGGATTTGGAAAGAATCTCCTCTCTCTTGGTGCTCCACCCTCTAAGTGATTTATTTTATTAATTTATTAATAACACATTTTCTTTTCATGTTATATACCACCTAGCTTTCCTCATCTTAGGTTTAGAATAGTTTAAGAGGCAAAGGAGGGTATCACACCTAGCTTCCCTCAACTTAGGATTACAATCATTTAAAACACAAGGGAGGATATCAAACCTAGCTTTAACTTTGCTTAGGTTTACAATAATTTAGCACACAAGGGAGAATATCACACCTAGTTGTAACTCAACTTAGGTTTGCAGTAATTTAGTACACAAGGGAGGGGTGTTAAAAAACTAAGGAAACGCACATAATACAATTTCAAGTTAATAAAAAAACAAACACCCAAATATGAAAATGCAACATTAAATAGGGAATCACACACTATAAAAAGTAAAACATACAGTACATATACAAAGTCAAATTTATGCTATGAAATTAATTACAGTCACAATTCAATACAATGAACACATAATTACAGTTTCAAGCCACACACCATACAAATATTCATAAATAAACACACACACAACACACACATATGCTATTTCAAATAAAGAGAGATACAAAGTACAAGTTCAAACAAACACACAGTATACAAATTGGACTAAAGACACAACATACAATTTCAAATAACTAATTGCACATGATAAAATTTCAAGTCAATAAAAGAAAACAATCAAATATTCTTATGCAGCTTTAAAAACACACACACACACACAATATAGAAATTAAAATTTACATTATGTTTACCCATTCAAATTCATAATTCAATGCAACAAACACATGATCACAATTCCAAATTACATACAAATATTCATAAATAAACATTGATACAAGCATTCACATATATATGGTATTTTAATTAAATAAACATACAAAATACTAGTCCAAATAAACAAACACACTATATAAAATTTGGTGTCGAAATACAAAAGAAAATAATCATTATTAGGACCACCCACATATATATATATGAAATTTCAAAAAAGAAAACACACAATTCAACTAAACACACACTTACTCAATTTCAAAGTAACGTGGTATAGTATCAATTCACTATATCAACATAAATACATAAATACATTAAATTATATATGTATACCCTTATCTAATTATTTAAAATATAAACAATACAATATAAAAATCTTTAAAAATCACTAAAAATGAAAACCAGAAAAAAGAAAAGCAATGTGAATGATCTGTTAAGTATAATTATATTTAGTGTTTTTCAATGCATGGTGAAAGATTGTATAATTTGTATTTTTGTAAAAAAAGAATAGTTTTTTTTTTAATGTAAGTGTGTTATGAATTAGATGCAAATGTGATAAGTGTTATAATATGAATGGATGATCAATGAAGTGTAAAATGACATGCTTCAAATACAAATGTTGTAAAGTAAATGTATCTTTAAAAAAATATGTTTTGATGGGTATGAGTTTAAAGAAAAGTAAGGAACACAAACAAAGATAACTACACTACCGAAAGAAAAATGGTGCCCCATCCCATCCTTCTTGAGAACTGGGAAGGAGTTTAACCCTTTCCATAAAAAATATTTTTATTAATAATTGTGTGCATAATTCTCTTACAGTATTTGAGAGAAGAAAAGAATAATATATAACTACATCAATATTTACTCTTAGAAAAAACCCTTTAAGCAAAACTAGGAGGTGAAATCCCTCCTGTAAATAAATTTGCATGCAATACCACATAAATATTAGAGAAAAAATTATATTTTTAATAAGATATAATGAAAATTATCAATTTGTCTTGAAGATTATCAATTTATCTTTTATATAAAAATAATAAATCTTTCTATCACATATTTAAATAAAGAAAACAAATAGGAATCCACTTTCGAAAATGTATATTTTTACACCCAAAAGGGAAAAACCCACGGATTAAATGAACAAAGAACGCAATACACAGCAAGTCATGTTAAAAAAAAATAATGGGTTAAACTAATAAAGAAGAGGTTATACTAGAAAACCACAAAATAAACTAATACACAATAGATTAAACCCCAATACAGAGCTATCAGAAGTCATTAAAAATCTAGTGATGCTTGAATTCACAGGGGATAACTTAATGAGGGAATGATGGAAAAATTATATGTAATAAAAATTATTGAGGATGATTGAAAAAATAAAGAAAAATTTAAATTTAATACAAATTATTGAGGAGGAAGGAGAGCCTTAAATTCAATAAAATTGGCTAAAGCACCATGTTTCAACTAATGAAAAGGAGAGATATAGGGCCATCTCTATATAACTAGAATTGGGATTGGATTTCATGTTCAACAAGCTAATTGGAATGCCTTGAACAACAACAACATCAACCACCTCTTTCCTTCCATATTTCATTCATTTTCCTGCAACGTCAACTCTTCATTCACTCCAATAATTTACAACGCACCAAGCAAAAATACAAAGTTATGAAATGGAATTAGTTCTTACAACAAAGCATAGATGAATAGAAACATTGAAATTAAATAGAATCTAATCGATACCATTTTTTAGAGATAGTTGATTTCTCTGAGCCCAAAAAATCGGTAAACAACTCATTTTTCCTCCTCTTCCCTTCTATTTTCAGCCTCCTCCTCTATCCCACATAACCATGACTGACTCAAACACAGACTCGACACAGACACACCCAAACTCTGACGACACATTAGCGAAACACACAAGAATAATCACAATCGATATGGACAAAGGAAAAGGAAGATGTTGGAAAAATGATAAGACTTAATATAGGGATTCCGCACTTCCCTTCAATGGCTACAAGAGTTTTACCACCTGTACTTCCTCCAGGATTCCATGCTCTCTCTTCAATTGAGAGTTCATGCTTTTTCAAATTTCAATCTAATCCACTGATCTGATATTCACCCTATGAGTGACATCAGTTGAAGATTTATTAAACAAAGGTATTACAGACTCATGTGTTGGTGTGTGTTTTGTGTTATTGAAGCAACGGATCGATCAGATTGCTAATAAACAGACAAAAAAATGGAAATACAGCAGAGAAATACAGTAAGCAAATACAAAGACACAAGAATTTTTAATAAGGAGTTCATCATATTCTCCAGGGCTATGTCTCCAGTCCAGCTTTCAGTGGTGGCCTTGTTTTATTGTGCCCTTAAGTAGAGAATTACAATACAGGGACTCAATGTGAGTTCTCCTAAAGCAAGTTTTGCTTGGTAGGGTGGTTCTTGGATTCCCCAAGCCACTGGAGTACACAGACTCTTCTTCTTCCTACCAGCTCTGTGACCTTCTGGTCTACAGTGGCAAGAGCCAACTGTGGTGCTCAGTCTAGATAGATTCCTCTGTGGGATGGATTGAATCTCTCAAGCTCTCTAGTGCTCGATGTTGTCGTTGGTCAGCTCAACACTCTGTCTCTTTCTTCTTTTGCTTTACTGCTTTCTTCTCTAGTTTCTATCTCTCAATGTTTAGTCTTCCTCTCGGGGTTCGTTCTGACTGACTTGACTTGTGTATTCTCTATGTTCATTGTTTTTAGCTGGTCGAACTCATGTCTGTTCGGTTCCTCTTCCGCCTTTAACGATTCACCTTCTGTAGCTACGCTTGGAGTTCCTTGTTTAGAATCAACATGAATGCTCAAGGAATGGCCATTTGTCTTCCTCTATATGGTGCCAGCCTGCTTCGTTGGTTCGTTTCTTCACTTAAGTCGCAGATGAAGTCTTTCCTCCACCGTGGTGGTCAAAGAGATTACAAATCTTTACAAATCATGGCATATTCCTTCGTCGATTTTTCTTCCTCCATCAGGCTTGATCTCAACTGTCCGATCTAGATCTCCCAGATCCAATGTTATATGCACATCCCGCAAGCTTGACTTTCTCTATCAATAATGTGCGATCAACCACAGTTTTCTCTCACCTCCACTTGCCATGCATCGATCGTTGAGTGGGATCACTCTACTCCCACCCAAAACTGCTTATCGTTTGAGGGCGCCTCGATCAATAGCACCAGTTTCTAGAGTGCAGGTCCCGCCTTCATACATTTAGTGCTTTTTTCCTTTTTCGCCCACGGTTCTCTGGTTCAGCATGCATCTGAGTGCTCGGGCTTCCCCCATTTTGGCCCTGTTTGCCTAGCGATGCGCTAATTTCACATCAAAATCCACCTCCTTTTCCCAACCTGGGGCTCCCAGGGGCTACTTTGACCTCCTGCGTAGTCTCCATCGGCCTTGGTCAGCGAGCTTTGACCGAGGTCCGCGTCGTTCCATGTTGGCTGCTATTGCCACTAGTTCAGGGGTGTTTTTGATCGCTGTTCAGAATTCTTAGAGATTTGTCCTGACTTGATATAGTCATGGTTCTTTGACATTGTTTTATGGATCCAATTTCGATCACGGCCTTCCCACTAAAAGATATTTTGGACCACCAAAATTTGGTTTTCTTTCAAGCATCGACTAAGTGAAGATACTGCTGTCTCACTTCTCCAATCTCAATCCACTTTGCACTGCTCGTCTTTGAACCTTTGAGTCCAATTCTGAGGTACTCAACATCTCCTCTACACGTCATCCTTACCTTCTTGTCCAAGACTTTGTCTTCCTGTAATTCATTAAGATATTTAGGTAGTAGGTCATCAATAGAAGGTAATTGACTTTTCTCTTCAGGATCCTCAATCACTGAAGGTTCAAACAATCTCAAGCAATCTGCATTTACGACTGAGTAGATGTGCATGTAAGTTGGTTGATCATAGTGAAAAGCATTTTCACCAATCTTCTCAAGTATCCTAAAAGGTCCATACCTGATAGGCTTTAGCTTTTTACCTTCTCCTTGCATCCTGTCCTTATTGATATATAGCCAAACCTTGTCTCCGAAAACTATGCTCCATGTGATGCTTGTCATGCCTAGCCTTATATTTGGCTTGGTGCTTTTCCATCTATTCCTGTACTGCCTGGTGGATCTCCTAGATCTGTTCAATGAACCTAGTTGCCTTGTCCACATGACTATGTCCATTAACCATGGTATCTTTACCAAAGACAAAATCCAAAGGTGAGCTTGGTATGAAACCAAAACATGTCTCAAAAGGAGATCTCTATGTAGAAGAGTGTTTGTCTCTATTGTAAGCATGTTGTACATAACAAAAATGTTTATCCCAAAGCTTAGGATGTTTGCTGCAATATCCCCTGAGAAACTGGACCACTATCATGTTAACTACTTCTGTCTGGCCATTGGTTTGTAGAGGAAAAGTTGTGCTTTTCTTCAATTGGGTGTCCATCAGTTCCCAAAGACTTGACCAAAACTTCCCCACAAATCGAGTGTCTCGATCAGATACAATAGAAGTGGGTAATCCAAAATGAACCCATACATGTTGAAAGAATAATTTTGCAATTTTTTCAGTTGTAATCTGTTTATTACAAGGTATCAAAATGCACATTTTGCTTAACCCATCCACAAGTACATATAAATAATCATGACCCTTCCTAGATTTAGGCAGTCCTCCAACAAAATCCATGGAAACACTTTCCCAAGGGTGAGAAGGAACTGGTAAAGGAGTGTACAAAAATAGTTTTCTATTGTTGGGCTTGCTTTTAGCACACATAGTACACCTCTTACATATCTAGAAACCGTCTCATTCATTTTCAGCCAATAACAAAATCTTTGCAGCTATGCAACTGTTTTACTTACCCCAAAGTGACCTGGTATCAGAGAAGTCTGTGCCTTTCTAATTATCTTTATTCTCTCTATTTGTGGAATGCATAGTTTCACACAATGGTATAAGAGTTGGTCCTTCAGATGATAGTCCAATTCTTCTACCTTTTTACCTTGACTCTAAGTTGCATATACATATTTAAAGTCTATATCTTGAGCATATTGTTCTATGTAGCTTTCATGTAGCACAAAATTATGCTTAAGTATGGTAGATGCATTTATAATGGCTCTAGAGAACATGTTTGCAACTTTGTTGTGTATGCCATTCTCATATCTAATGACTAGGTGAAACTGTTGTAGAAATCCCATCCATCTATAATGCCTTGATTGTTGCAACTTAGTTTGCGAGTGTAGATATTGAAGTGGTTGATGATCAATATGTATTACTGTATCTTTTCCCATTAAGTAATGTTTCCACTTTTTCATACTCTAAACTAATGCATACAATTCTTTATCATAGGTAGGATAGTTAACGACTACAGGATTAAAAGTCTCAGAATGATAAGATATGGGTTTACCCTGTTGTGTCAACACTACTCCCATGGTAGAATCACTGACATCTGTTTGGATTCAAAACGGTCTTTGTCGATCTGGCAGTGCTAATATAGGTGTTGTACTAATCTTTTCTTTCAAGGTGTCGAAGGCTTTTTGATGTTTTCCTCTCCACAGAAACACCTTGTTCAAAGTTGTCAACGCATGTAAGGCAGCTGCAATTGAGGAAAAATTAGAAATGAACTTCCTCCAATATTGTGCTACTCCTAAGAAGCTTCTTACTTTTGTAGCAGACTTGGGTTTAGGCTAGTTTACAATGACTACCACTTTAGAGGGATCTAATTTCAATTCACCACCCCTACTATATGACACAAATAATTTAGAGATGTTTTTCCGGCTTCACATTTTAAGAGTTTAACATAAAGTTTTTCTCTTTTCAAAACATCTAATTTCTGCTTAACATACTTTAAGTGTTCTTCCCATGTTTTACTAAAAATCAGAATGTCATCCAGATACACAATAACAGAATCATCAAGAAAAGGTCTGAATACTTCATTCATTAATCTCATGAAAGTAGCAGGAGCATTGGTCAAGCCAAAAGGCATAACTAGCCACTCATACAATCCCTGCTTTGTTTTGAAAGCAGTCTTTTGTGCATCTTCCTCTGTAACTCTGGCCCAATGGTATCCACTGTGCAAACCCAGCTTGGTGAAATAAATAACTTCCTTTAATTGATCCAAAAGATCATCTATGTGAGGAAGGGGATAACGATTTTTTATTGTTATCTTATTCAATGCTTAGTAGTCAATGCACATTCTCCATGAGCCATCTTTCTTTCTCACCAAAATGATTGGTGACCCACATGGTGATGTGCTAGGCCTGATGAACCCTTTCTCCAGCAACTCCTGCACCTGCTTCTTGATTTAAGCATTCTCTAAAGTAGACAACCTGTACATCCCAATGTTAGGCAATGGAACATTTTGCTGCAAAATAATATCATGTACTATTTCCTTTTTGGGTGGCAAACCTTTAGATTACTGAAATAGAATATCATACTCTGAAACAATGTTTTTTATATCAGCTTGCTGCTGGGCATTACAACCCTCAAATACATTGGTTTTATTAGGTTTCTTTTCCTTTACAACCATTAGTAAGAATTGTTTGCATGAATTTATCATTCTTTTCATCTACCCAAAATTTATGAGAGTATAATTATTCTTGAGCTTATGAGCTCTTACAAAGTATTTGATTCCATCTTTAACAAGTAGATACTTGTTCTCGTCTCTATAGAAAATAGCATTTCTATCATACAAGTAAGGAATTTCTAAAACAACTCCACATATAGCAAACGGAATTATGTCTAACTCAACCTCATCTACAAAAGTTGATCCAAAAGAAAACTTGAGTTTGCACTGTCTAGTCACTTGTAGTTGTGTTGTATCCTTCAACCATCCTAATGGGTACGGTTTCTTGTGAGGTTTAGTTTCTAATCCCAATTTCTATAAAATTGCTTTAGAAATCAAATTTACTTGTGAGCCACTATCAAACAAAGTATCAACCTTTCGATGTTTGGAAATAACTCGAATATGAAAAAGCTCATGTATTTTTCTCTCATATTATATATCAATAATAGTTTGAGCAGAATTACTAGTAGATGCTTCGGAATTCTTACCTTTTATACCTGTGGCTGCAATGATTGTTTCATCTCCCGAATCTGACCCCAAATCTTTTTGAATAGTTGCAGCAATCTTCTTCTTCTTGCCCTTGGACTTCTTAGGTCTCAGCTCTAGATGTAGAATCCAATAGTGCTCATCATCATGCGCCCCCTTTTACAGTGAGTGCATGAAGCTTTGCCTTTTTGTGTAGTGTTAGCCTTCATTGCTTTCCACTTCTGCTTTCTTTTCTCCTTTCTCTTGCTTACAGTGGGTTGGGATGGTCCCCCAACTTCTAGATTTCCATTATTTCCTCTAGCTTCTAGATGAGTAGCTTGTACAAATACGTCATCTATACTAGTGGGATTAAAAATGAGGATGGCATGCCTCATGTAGTTGTGTAGACCACCAATGTACTTCAACAGAGTCTCTGGTGAGTCTAATGAGGTACCCAACATCAGTGCTCTCTTTCTGAACTCTTGAGTATACCCTTGCACAATTTGTCGTTTCAACTGCTGAAGAGTTTTCCAACTCATCATGGCTTGTTGCATGTACACCAATGGATAGAAATGATTTTTGACTGCAGCAACAAATTGAATCCAAACCGAGATGGTCTTAAAATGTTTCTTCATACCAGCTTGGGTTCTGCCTTCCCACCAAACCAAGGCAGTGCCTCCTAGGCATAGGCTCGCCAGCTGAATTCTACTCTTGTCTAAGTTGATATTCTGCACTCTACAATACAGATCAATTTGTCTAATCCAATTGTCCAACTTTTCAACATTTAGCTCTCCATCATATATAGGAAAATTAAATTTAACATCTAGCTTAATCAAAAATGATTTCTTATTATGCACAGGGCTATTAGGAGGTGTGAGAAATCTTTCCTCTTTCCCCTTTCCTTTTGAGTGGTCATGGGAATGAGACTCATCTTCTTCTTTATCTTGTTTAGAACCTGATGAATCTCCATCTGTGTGCTTTCTAAAGTCCCTATACATTTCTTCTACCATAGACTTTATAGCTAGGAAGCTCTCTATCAATTGAGGGTCTGGCCCCATAGAACCTTTCTCTAACATTGTCTTCCGAGGATAGACTCTCCCAATTTCAGGACTAGTTTCAACCAACTCTCCTCCTAATTTGAGATTTGATCTCGTGAGCATTCAATAGCTAAACCAACACAAGCTTGTCTAACCTTACAACCTAGAGCTCTGATACCACTTGATTTGATATTCACACTATGAGTGACATCAGTTGAAGATTTCTTAAACAAAGGTATTATAGACTCATGTGCTTGTGTGTATTTTGTGTTATTGAAGCAACAGATCGATCAGATTGCCAATACACAGACAAAAAAATGGAAAGACAGCAGAGAAATACAGTAAGCAAATACAAAGACACAAGAATTTTTAATAAGGAGTTCACCCTATTCTCCAAGGCTACGTCTCCGGTCCAGCTTTCAGTTGTGGCCTTGTTTTATTGTGCCTTTAAGCAGAGAATTACAATACAGGGACTCAATTTGAGTTCTCCTGAAGTAGGTTTTGCTTGGCAGGGTGATTCTTGTACCCACGCCATTGGAGTACATAGACTCTTCTTCTTCCTACCAGCTTTGTGACCTTCTGGTCTACAATGGCAAGAGTTAAGTGTGGTCCTCAGTCCAGATAGATTCCTCTGTGGGATGGCTCGAATCTCTCAACCTCTCTGGTGCTCGATGCTACAGCTAGTCAGCTCGGCCCTCTGTCTCTTTTTGCTTTTGCTTTACTGCCTTCTTCTCTGGTTTTTGTCTCTCAGTGTTCAGTCCTCCTCTCGGGGTTCATTCTGACTGACTCGACTTGTGTATTTTGTCTATGTTCATGGTTTTTTCCCATTCGAACTCATGTCTCTTAGTTTCCTCTTCTACCTTTGTCGATTCAACTTCTGTAGCTACACTTGGAGTTCCCTATTTGGCGTCAACATGAACGCTCAAGGAGTGGCCACTTGTCTTCCTCTAAATGGCGCCAACCTGCTCGTCGGTTCATTTCTTTAGTTGTGTCATGGACGAAGTCTTTCATCCACGATGGCAGTCAAATGGATTCCAAATCTTTACAAATCATGGTGTATTCCTTCATCGATTTCGCTTCCTCCATCAGGCTTGATCTCAGTCGTTCGATCTGGATCTCCCAGATCCAACGTCATACGCACATCATGCGTGGTTGACTTGCTCAACCGATAACATGCGATCAACGACAGTTTTCTCTCACCTTCGCTTGTCGCGCATTGATCGTTGAGTGGGATCGCTCTGCCTCCATCAAAAATTGCTTACCATTTGAGGGCACCCAAATCAATACCACCAGTTTCCAGAGCACGGGTCATGCCTTTGTATGTTTAGCACATTTTCCTCTTCTGCCCATGGTTCTTTAGTTCGCCGTGTGTCTGAGTGCTCGGGCTTCCACCATTTCAGCCTTGTTTGCCTAACGATGTGCCATTGCATCAAAATCCGCCTCCTTTTCCTGATTCGGGGCTCCCAGGGGCTACTTTGACCTACTGCGCAGTCTCCATGGGCCTCGGTGAGCGCGCTTTGACCGAGGTCCTCGTTGTTCCACTTTGGCTACCATTTCCACTGGTTCAGGGGTGTTTTTGGTCGTTGTTCTGAGTTCTTAGAGATTTGTCCCGACCTGATACCGTCATGGTTCTTTGACAATCTTTTATGGATCCAATTAGGATCATCCACGACTCTTTGAAATTTTCGGTGGATGTTTTTTTTTGTCCATGTTTGACAGATGCTTCTGGTTATTTCTATTTTTTGGTGGTTCTTTCCATTAATGCTTGATTTTTTCCCTTTCAAACAAACATCTTTCCAACACGCATATTTCCAATAAGGCTTCAATTCATGCTTTTACCATTTTTTATTTATCCCATTTCGTTAGTCACATTATTATGGATTTGACATTTATAATTTGGTGTGGATTTAATTTTCATTTTAATATTTTATTTATTTTTTAGGATGTTTGAAACAAGGTGTTCAAAGCACTCAAGAGTTTGTCTAACATATCATATTATGTTATTTATTTATAGTTTGTCTAATAGCTATATAAATTTATTGGATATTAATATCATTTTTGCTTTTTAAATTGCAAAGGAATATGTATGTAGTGTAGCATCTTGACAAATTTGCAAAACGGTTTTTAAGAAGTTTT